>JARHVA010008128.1:7500-142500 GCA_037957365.1 Torreya grandis
AATTATTTTATTTTGGAATTAAAATTTTTCTAATTGTTTTAAGTGTTAATTATTGTTACATAGATTTACATAATTTGAATGCTTATTTATTCTAGAATTTAAATACTTAATAAATTTTTGTTTGTCATTTTTTTGATTATCCAAATGGTAATGGCAAATTTGGTGTTGGGTCAGGTAAAAAAAGTCAACAAGGACTATGTGAACAACTCAACAGTTGTGAGGTCATTTCCATTCATAAAATTTATATATTATATAACATAATATTTATATATTTTTGATATATTATATATTAATACATACTATATATCATTTTAAAACAAAAATATATAATTCCTCCAGCTTTCCTTGCACTTTTGGGGTAATTGCTAGTAATAGAATCAACATCACATAGGGTGGCAAATAAACAACTTTGTCATCCAAATATGTTTACATTTTTACATGTGATTCAATATGGCCCAGCCCATTCATGTGAAGTGAATTAAAAAAACAAAATATCTACTTAGATGTTCTTTCACACTAGTATACGGTATAGTGTATTTAATATTTATCTATATTATATTTTGGAAATTTGTTTCGGTTATTATTTATAATGGTCGAGGGGTTGATATATTATAGTAATTTATATGGATATTTCTCTTACAATGAATGTATTTTTGAGGATGGTTTTATTTTAGTTATAATTTATAATTTTATGTAAATAATTGGTACATTTAACTAAACGATCGATGTTTATGTATATTATATGTAAAAGTGATAAATAGTTAATATATTTTATTGAATGCATTGAGTATATAATCTCTTATATATTTAATTGACCAAATTTACATGGATGAACCCTATAAAAATCCTTCTATAATGATCAAATATACCTAAATGACCCTTATAATAATCATTTTTTAAGACAAAAGCCACCTACAACAACTGAGATAGTATTAAATTTTCTTAATCTATTTCCTATACAACTCATGCAATGATCCATAACAACCATAATAATAATGAAAAACTCCATACAATGATTGAATAGCAACAAATTTACCCAAAAAATCAAAATTTAATTTATTTTTTGGATGACTCTCCTAACAACAAAATTTATCTCAACAAATAACTTCTACAAAATTTTAAAAAGTTAAATTAAATGAATTGGCACAAGTAGCCATAAAACCCATATTAAAAGTTAACACTTTACCAATTCAAATAAAATATTGGTTGAGATTCTAACAAGACCCATTGACTTTACTAGTTAAGTTACCCCCTCATGAGCCACATAAGGTATTATTATATCACTTTCATTAACTTTCCCTACCAACTTCTATGCCACAACTACAAGCCACATATAAAATTTTGAAAATATAAGATCTAAAATTATTTGGATACTATAACTAACCCACATGATCACACCTAATATGGGATTATTTGCACAAAAAATTTGTGATTCTTTGATGAAGCACATGAAAAGTTGACATGATTATGTTCCAAATTTTTATAATTATGTAGGTTTTTGAGATAGGAAGACAATATGTCCCAATCCTTATGAATGTGAGGATAATTACATAATTTAATAACTCCAATAACTACATAAGTAAAAGATAAAATCGTATGATGAATTTGATCAACAAAAATTAAATCAATTACTGTAGATAGTTTATAGATTTAATTCAAGGTAAAATTTAGTGATGAATATTTATTAATTCACAAATATTTCAAATTTCAAATTTTATTTTTGGTAATTTTTAGGGTTGGTACATATGTCTAGATCACCTAAAATGTAGGGATGTATATTATTATGAGGGTGGACTCACCAACCATTTATAATAATTTATTAGTTTACCCTTCAATTCACTACATATATATAATATATAGGCTACCATGGATAAGATATAACCATCAAAATATAATTTCAATAACCACCTCCTGTTATCAAACAAGGCATAAAAACCTAATAGGAAAGGAGCCAAAATGGATCGACAGAACCTACACTGCAAGTGTAACTGAAAGACTGCATTCAAATGACAACATTGAATAGGATTTTCTAATTTAAAACATCAAATGATGACATCCAATCTATAGAACCAAATGAAAACATTGAATGATGACATTCAGTTTATGAATAGAGGAATGTAGTCATATAAAATGTCCAAATTGGTATTTTGAGTATGGCTTGTGACACCCCATCTGTAGGTCCTTTTTGCATGCTCTTGTGACCCTTATAGACATATTTTTGCCCATTATTAGTCATCCAAAACCATTTGAATGATCATGCCACCTCAATTAGACTATTTTACCTATACCAATCCTATTCCCCTAGGCCATGAGCCTGTAGGATAAGAACACCATAGTTGGAATATAGCACTAGACCCAAAAGTGTCCCATTTTTAGTGTCCCTATTCATTTTCACTTTGAGCCCTAATGGTCATTTCCATATGATATTTATCCTTTATTAGGTCAGCTTATCACAAATGCATCTAAACCATGACCAATTATTCCCTACAAAAGCCCATTAAAATATCATGTATAAGGGAGGTGACATATCTTACAAAGTAAGCAAGAATACAAGAAAAATCATTGGGGAAAAATTCCCTATTCTCTACATACAGTCACCCAACATAGCTACAAATATACTCAAACCCTCATACCAGTCCCTAGCCACCTAAAGCACTCTTAATTTGACATTTGTCATCTGCATCACACTATCACATAAAGCACATTAGGTGGGAGAATTACATATGGCTTGATCCCTCTTCAAAGTATTAGTATGTAGGTAGCATGCCTACACAAGGGGTTTGGATTGCATGTTTAGTATATCTTACACATTAATCCCCATTTTTCAATTGATTCAAATATTATTTTATCAAACATGATGGAAGATTAGGGTTTTAAGATTAAATCAGCTCTATAGTGAGTTCCATCAATAACCAACACTCAATTTTTCATAGGCAGGCTCATACAGACACACTACAAATACCCATAAAGTTTTAGGTCTCTATGATTAGTTTGGATAATAGCGGCAGGAATGGACAATAGCGTTGGACCCCAAAGTGTCTCATTTTTAGTGATCCTATCCTTTCATCGAATTAAATCCATATTCAAGTTTATGACACTGTCCTAGTCTTGTATAGCCAATTTTAACCTCTGTATCAGCCATTTCAGTCCAGTTTCAAGGTAAGTTACATTTATTATCATTTATTACTATTTTAGAAAGATAAATAAATTACAAAAATTAGGACTATAATTATTTATATATTTTTTTATTGATTTACTAATCCATACCCTTAACTAAAATAAGAATAAAACTCCATTATTCCCAAAAAAGTTAAATCATTTGGTGAACCCAACTTACTTTGTTTGTGCACAAAAACCCAAAAAACCTAGGGAAAATTCCTTAATAATTTTATCAATATTTTTTATAGTTTTTACTATATATATATAAATCATAATTTCATATTTAAATTTTAAAATTAACCATATTAATTTTAAAAATCATTTTTTTCAAACCTTAGTTGAGTATACTAGGTCCCTATGCCTTTGAGGTATCATCTTACATGTTAGTAAGCTTCATATCCTTGTTATGCATACTCTAGTTTGCTATTTTTAGGAATTTATATTTACTTTATTTAGTACTTTATTTCCATTTAATTTTTATTATTACAACAAATTCAATCCACTTTCACTTTATTTTCCTACTTTAATAATGACCCAATATATCAGCTTTGATGAAATTGATAAGAGAGAAATTCAAGACATTTTAACTAAAAATATTAATCTACAAGATGATATGCTTAAAATAATATAATAAGAATAATAAAAATAAAACAATGGTCAATCCTCTCAAACTACAAAACAACCAGTTGTCAATGACACTATGGGGGAAACTATGTCTTAACAACCCCTATAGCAACCTAACCTTCCTATGTGGCACCAAAAATTATAGCTAGTACATCTTCACCTCTTGATGTGGCTATATTTGTGAAAGATATAAAATATCTTTAATCCAATTTGATACATCTTGAGCAAGGTGCCTCTAGATCAACATAGGGATTGGACTCTTTTGCTCTACTTCATACACCATTGGCACACCATATTTATTCTACACCTTACCACTAGGTTTTGTTCAACCCAAGCTCACTATATATGATGTTAAGGGTGATCTAGAGACACATTTGAGAGATTTTCATGTAGCATGCTTGGATTATGTGCTAAATTATTGGTTACTAACCAATTTATTTCCACAGAGTTTAAAGTATTATGCTCTATAATGGTTCTATAGTCTACTGAATCAATCATTCAAAGCATTCAATCTTTTATCTAACATGTTCCTATATCATTTTATTATTAACATATGTGAAAAGGTTTCTTATGCCCAAGTTTCACAACAAAAACAATGATCAAATGAGCATCTCACAGATTATGTTCTTAGATATAAGACTATGTTGGCTAAAATGACTAGCCCAATGGCTGATCAAGAATTACAAGATCTATTCAAACAAAGTCTGTTTGTAGATTTACATGAGTCCATAATGTTCAAAAATTTCTATTTCTTCACTGAGTTATGTCATACACTAAAGGAAAGGGAAGTCAAATTAATTTCAATGGGAAAAATCAAGTACACAAGCATATCAAAAACAACAAACAAGAGAACAACAAAGTCTCATATAAAGTAAAGATTAATGATAGCAATATTTAAAATCAACCTATAGATAATGTGGCTTTAGATCCCCCTTAGTGAGTGGTTTTGTTATTACCTCCTTGGTGAGCCTTTACTAATCTACCAGTATCTCCAGCTAGAGTCTTACAACAATTATTGGAATGCAATATCAGATCTCTCCCTCCTATTTAGGATTTTGATACAAAACATCCTTTTCCATGTGGATATGATAAAAATGCATTCTATGATTTTCACACAGCACCAAGACACACAATAAATAGATGCATCATTTTGCAACATAAGATACAAGACTTGATAGATAGAAACCTTATTGATCTTGGCACTCCAATTGAGCCTCCTTAGGTAAATTAAACACAGGACAAGGCTTTAAAATTTTTCTCAAATATTTTCCCAAAACATTCTAAATAGGAGATAGAGGGCACATCAGGTGTTCACCATGTATATCATGCATTTCTTCCACCAGCAACATACCAGGCACATTTAGTTGAATCACATCCTTTGAGTAACATGATTGGTGTGTATAATTCTAGAGATCTATTTATACCTTCGATCTATTTCTTAAAGCATGAGATAGTTGAGGATGAATCAGATTACTATGAACTTTTTACCAGAGCCTACATTGATCACCATCCCATTCATAGTGTTCTCATACACAATGGATCCAATGTGAACATGTGTACTATGGCATCAATACAACATTTGGGATATTCATAATAGGATATCAGTCCAATAGACATAGTTATCAATGAATTCAGTAGGCACATATAGAGTTCATTGGGTGAGATTGTAATTCCTCTATAGGTTGGCCCAACACATTTAGCCACACCATTTACTCTTTTTCCTAGTGCAAGAGTCTTTGATATGTTACTTGGTTGACCATAGATACAAAAACTATGTAGTACCTTATACAGTTTGCATATGCATGAAATTCATTCATACTAATTAGGTTGTTATAGTTGGTAGAGTTTCATATGAGTTACCACTCCCCACTTCAGATCCATCTCCTACTCTATATTCACTATTTTAAGCTCCTCAACTAGTTATAGTTCTTCCTTCAATTAAGGTTTAGACACAACAAATACCTCCCTCACTAGCATAGAGAGTTCATACACTTCCATAGAGGCCTCTCTTAGAGTGACCACTACATCAGTGATAGTTTTAGGACTCTAAAAAGGTTCTAGCTACATTATTCACACCTAGGGTAGTATCATTAAGGTCTCATTTCTCTACATGAATATCACATTTTCAAAGAGATTCTTCTACTATCAGATGGGTCCCTAACATCCCCACAGTTGCATCTGCTTCTCAGAGTTACAAGGGGACTACATAATCAATTTTCACTATAGATATTTTAGAGCACTTACAGCATAAACATCTTTCAGAGTCATAGTCTCAGCGCTTTCATCACGCTTCATGATCATGCACAATCCCTCTCCTTGATATAGGACATCATGATATGGATTTTATTATGAGACTCATCAATTAGTATCATTTCTTCTCAGTCTTTCTTGTAGATAGTTTTTTTTCACTTGTACATAATTTCTTATATTACTTTTTTATGCATTGTCATTTTGCTTACTTGTACATAAAAATATTTCAAAATACCAAAAAGATTCAAATAACTCAAAAACACCAAAACCTTTTCAATTTTATGCATTATTCATGCTTTATATTTATACTACCATGCTAGACTTACATTTTGCTATTCTATGCTATTATTTCTTGATTTATCTACATTGCCATGCTTCACTTGATATTATTTGAGTGTGTGCAGTGACACCTATATCCTTGACTACTTCACTCTACCTGGTGAGGGGGAATAACACTCTCTCATTTGAGACATACATAAACACATCTACCCACCGAGGGCATCTTATACATGACTACACTATCCAGGTTATGCCATTCCTACACCACAAACTTTAGTTATCATGTTGATGTACATTACTTACTGGCTTATATAGATTATTCTATCAACACTCACTAATATATAGTACTTGTATATTTCTTAGTATATACCAAGTCTTGTACTATATATTTTGCATACTTTTACTTCTTTATTTGATTAGTTATAAATAATAGTATTTCTAGCATTTACATGCCTTCCTTTCTTGCTTTGAGTAGCTAGATGTGATTGCATTTCTTAGTTCTTGTTTTGTTACTTGTGTGTGCCTTAGGACATTTGCCAATGTCCTTTAGTTTTACTCTTGTATGTGCTTGTGGCCCTCATTATAATCTTGCTTATTTGAAATTGTATGTGTATGTGGACATTTGAACATTCCTTATATGATTTCTTTCCTAGTTTGAGTGACGTGTGCCCATGTGTCTTGTTTGCTTGGCCCCTTGGTCACTTTTATATGATTTTTGCTTCTTTCATTACATGCTTGTTTGCTTCTCAATTATTTATAGTGCCATGATCCGCATCATGCATTATCTTTCCTTCTTGGATGCCATGATGGACATCATGCTCCATCTCTCCTTGACAACTAACAACTAACTTGATTTCTAGTTTTAGCTCAGTATACTGCACATGTTATTACATTGTTATATTTATCTAGGCATACCCCTATTGATCTAACAATCTCCAATACAAACTATGTTATATCTTGAGACATCTTTTGGATTATCATTGATATATCATGTATTTCACAACATAACACATCTACAGGGATATTTCTTCTGAGAGAAATCATTATAGGGTATTCATTCCTACCCACAGAAGAGGGGGAAACACATAAGGGTTTTGTCATAAAGATCAAAGTATTCTATCGATCAAAATAATTTTTTATAATAGTTAGAACAACAATAAAAGTTCAAAACATGCAGAATAGACTAGGAAAATAGTAAAGATTACATAATAGTCATCATAAATAGCAAAGGGAAAGAGAACCATATTTGGAATACAATATCGAACAACAAAGTGCCCCATTTTTTATGCTCCTGTCCAAATAGCCAAAAACCCAAAAATTTTAGAAACAAACAGAAAGGTAAGGTTAATTATAGTTTTGTCAGTTATAGTTTAGTTTAGTTAAGAAATTTTAGTATAGTTTTACTCAAAGTATCTAGATATAGGGGGCAACATGCATGACATGATGGTTCTTGCTTTTAGTTTTAGATTGGGAAGTTGGTACAACTTCTAGATCATAATCCATGTTGTAGACACTAGTGATTTGGGGCAATGTACATGACACATTTTCCTTCTTTTCTTTCTAGTTCATTGTATTACCTAGGTATTATTAGCAATTGTGTGTCTTATTCTATTTATAGGTGGTTGGCATAATTTTAGAGTGGCTTTCATATAAGCATAGTTCTTAGTTTCAAAGTGGCTCTCATACAAACCTAATCTCCACCTTTCAAAGTGGCCAAGATTGACCTATTTCTTAGTACACATTTAGATATCCATGCCACATTATCAGATTATAGAGAATTCATGGGCTTCATAAGCCATCTTATATGACACACATTTGTACTAATATCAGTTCATAGTTCACACTTAGTAGGCAATGATAGAGCCAAAGGAATATCTAGCCTTTGTATTCTTGAGCCACCTACTCAGAAGGATTGGACACATAGTCCAAACATTGATTAACACATGCATGATCACATAGCTTCACTTAGTGGGTAATGATGGATCCAAAGATCCAACCTTTGTATTCTTGAGCCACCCTCAGAGAATTAAGCACTCATTTCCATTCATGATATTAATCTTGGTATAACACATACCCATCATCACTCAACATCATAACAAGTTTTGTATTGGTTCACGTATCCAATGAGCTATATTCATTCCCTTCTCTTTCTCTCTCTCTTTTACCCAACCTTTGTACATTCTTATTTTAGATATAGCATGTCTATTAAGAACTAATCTACTCCTCATTTTCTCTTATAGATTTACACTTCATGATGTGCTCTCTTTACACACACTTAGCATCCAACATCTTTATGGAATTCACCTTTGTAGGCAAGTTCAAGTACTCTTTCTATTTTTCCTAGTATTTTTCTTTTATACATCATAAAATAAAGGGGGGGGGAATATAGTCATATAAAATGTCCAAATTGGTAGTTTGAGTATGGATTGTGACACCCCATCTATAGGTATTTTTTGTATGCTCTTGTGACCCTTATAGACACCTTTTTATCATTACCAATCATCCAAAACCTTCTAAATGATAATTCCACCTCAATATTGTTCCCCTCTGTCTCAAGCCTGTAAGATAGGAGTGCCATATTTGGACTATAGTGTTGAACCCTATAGTGTCCCATTTTTGGTGCTTCTATCCATTTGAACTTTGAGCCCCAATGGTCATTTCTATCTGATCCTTATCCTTCATTAGGTTATCTTAGTGTGAATAATCTAACACATGAAAAAATTTTCCCTATAAAATCTCATTCAAAGCTCATTTGAAAAAGAGGTAACATATCTTACTGTTGACCAAATTTGACTTTTAAGTCAGATTAGGGTACCTATAGGTAAAAAATTAACTTTATCGGTCTATAAGGGGTGTAATATGAGTGCCATGAGATGTATTATATGTTAATTAATGCCAATTTATGTTATATTAGTCATTACTTTTCTTAGTCCCTTTAGTCATTTTGAGTCATTTTAGGGGTCAAAAAGGTGCATTTAATGAGTTTCATGGGTTTTATGGAAAATGTGAAGGTTAAAAAAGATTATTTTATGCCCCATGTGCCCACTTAAGTCGTAATCAACTGTCATAATTAAAAAATGGTAGGTTATATAGAATAAAGGGAATTTTTCTTGAAGGAAAAGAGGAGTTTAAATCCTTGGGAAGTGTGCCACATGGAAAATGGTCAAGAAATGCCTTTTCAACTTCCCCAAGCTTAGTTACACATTTTTTATATATTTAAATGTCATTTCTTTCTCAAAACCATTCTACTCCTTTTTAGCTCTTCTTGGTAAGCAAAAGTGACTTGCAAGTTTTTAATTGGTATGGTCAACACAAAGGATTTAAATAAAAATGATCTTAGGGGTATATTATACACTAATTCAAATTCTATTTGATGTTTGTTTTTAGAGTAATGGTGGCTTGAGCTTTATGAACCATCCCTAAGAAGTTGACCTTCCAAATCTGCCTGCTAATCAGAGTAGCCTATGGGTTTTGCCTTGGTTTAGAGATTTTGTTACGAACCAGTTGCTAAGGTTAGATTTACATGATTTTATATTCCTCCTCAAATTTTATTCAAGTTTTAAGGTTTTTTGGCAAGCAAATTATCCCAAATTTGTAGACTAGTCTCATTTAAAGATAACATGTAGGTTTTCATCATTTGCAAAGTTTTCATACTTTGGAAGTGATTAAAAGAGAAAAAGATAGGTCCTTATCATGTTTTCAACATATTTTTATTTCCCTTCACCTTTCAATCTTTATTATTCAAGGTAGTTTTCATGAATTTACAATAATTTGTAATATTCACATTCTGGCAGCCATTGATGAAAATGTACAAGTGTCATAAAGGAAGTGTTCATATTAAAAGGAGGGTGTTATAAATTGTTTCAATTTTTTACTGATATAAATAATTAATTTAAAAAATTTAACATAATTTTGATCTACCTATGAGGCCATTTATCTACCTTGTTTCTCTACTTTATACTCAATGTATACACACCATCCAACATCCACCTATAGGTGCCCTTATAGAACTAATCATGTTGAAAGAGTATAATTTGAGATGGAATAAAGTATTTGAAGTTTGTGGAATGCATTTTGAAATGTTTTATGGACCTATATTTCATTAAAGGTTAAATCAATTCACATTATTCATGCTTGAAAACACTACCTACATACATCCCATGTTTGCACCTACAAGTAGCATGATAGAGAGTTAAACACCCATGTAAAGGTTTGAAGAAAGTGATAGGACTTTTATTTGAAGTCCTAGTAGATTTAAGGAACATGAAAATACTATTTTGAGATTTCAATATTGGTGAATTGAAGTGAAGATTCCTTCAAAACACAAGATGACTACTTCAGGCCCATATTTCCCTAAATTAGCAAAACATAGGCCTAGGGCCATTTTGATGGATTCATATGATAAGGTTACAAAAAGTGTTGAATTATCTAGGTAGGTGGGATTTGTAACCTCTATCATGAAGAAGATTTATACAAAGTGTGGAATGTAAAGGATAAATGGAGGGTGGAATTTTGAAGACCTAAAGTTGCTTATAAAGGCACTAAACCCAAGCAGTAATATCTACATAGTTGGGACCTTAATTGAAATTAATCCCTAAAAGATCATATAAGGAATATATATTGTATTTGGAGTGGTATTTATGAAGTAAAAATTATGCCAAATCTTCAAAATTTCATCAAAAATATTTTGATATACTATGTGATAGACCCTCATGTGTACACGTAGTTCGTATAAACCACTAAACACTCAACTATAGATGCAAACATACAGAGACCTAGACATGATGGTTTGGTTTTGTTTGTGGACATATAAGTGGAATAAAAACATAATAAAGCACATTATTACCTTGAAGAGGTTCAAGAGAGGTCTTAAATGCATCATGACTAAGTTGAATGAGCTAATGGTCACCTACAGGTCTGATAAGCAGGGTGTAAAGGCAATGAGTTAGGAATAAGGTATTCTTGGTGCTAAAAGGATATAATATTGGTGAGAGATGATTTATATGATTTAAAAGGTACCTTATAACACCTAAAAAAGTCTTTTATATTGTTTTCAAATCTAAACTATACAAACTCTCCTATAAACACATTAGGTGACTATGAGAAACAATAAGCAAAAAGGGACTATGTTTGGTGAGGTTTGGCATAGTAAAAGTGAAAAAAAATGATAAAAATAGGGATAATATGGTTAAATTATGCTATAAGGAGGTTTTTATATGATTTATCAAGCTAAAACACACTTGAAACCTACATTTGATTCCCCTTCCAAGGCAAAAAGGACACCTACAACCATTACAGTTGACTGAGACAAAATAGTGAGTTAGAATACAATCCAAGGTGATGGTCTAAGCTCAAAAAATTATCCAATGGATCAAATCAAGTAGTATATGACTCAAGGAAACTATTAAGAGGTTTTAATCATTATCTTGTGCCTCACCCATGTAAATAAGCTATAAGTGTCCCTTCTCCAAAGCTAAAATGTAGTCAGACAGACAATCAACTAAAAGAGTAAGGTTTTGGTACTTATATTACATAAGTATGAATAAAAATAGGTATTAAATGATTCAAAAAGACTCAATAGGATTTTTGGACCTTGTTCTTATGCCTAATCCATATACACACACCTTTGAGTGACCTCTAAAATAGGGATATAGCTAACAGGTTGCACTCAGTATTGACTAAATCAAGATGTGTGAGATTCTTATGAGGGTTTAGAGTATGAATGGAGGTTAAGGAATATTCATACACATAATAACAACCTAGTGACACCATCATGATGGAGAATAAGCATAGAAAATAACCTTTCAAAAGCCAACTATAGTCCATTGTCTTGAAACCCTACCCACGGTCCTTACCTGACTGGTCTAACTTAGATTTTGAGGCCTTTAGAGGGTCAAGTGATGAGTTAAGAGTGTAAAAATAAGGGAAGTGACCTCTATTTTGTCTCAGATAGAGGGCACTTCCCCCATGTAAAAACCTTATATTTTGGTAGATTGGGTGAAAGAAGCAAACTAGAAGCTAAAAAGATTCTCCAAAATGGTTTGGAAAGTTGAGGGACTCCTAAGAGAATCTTTTAAACCAAGAAAAAACTAAAAGATACCAACATATGGGACCAACCCATCAAGAGTTTCAGATATGCCCATGAGGCATGGATATGCCTAGAGTTCAACCAAGAGGTCACCTTCACTTTTGTATTAAAATGTTCTTTCTATTGAATTGTAACATGTCTAAGAGGTCACTATGGATGTGTTTGAGCTACTAAGAGGAAAATAAATAAATCAAAATTCATTCTAAGCTCAAGAGTGCAAGTAAGCCTACTAGGCAAGGATTATGCCTAATGCCCAAGGAGGAGGTCATCTATACTTTTGGACTTAGACATGATTTGAAACCTATTGGAAAACATTAATGAGGTCACTATAGGTGTGTTCAAGATTTTACCCTATAGGAGAAGCCCTAATAAATCCATTTTTGGCTCAAAACCACTTATACCTATAGGAAAATGGAAAAAGAGCTCGATAGGTCAGGTTTCAACACTCATATCTTTCATGATGCCTTGCATGAGAATTTGAGAAGTTTAGGGATGTTAAAGAGGGTCTTGAACAATTATTTTGTTGAGTTGGTTGGCAACTTAGACATCAGACTTTTATGAACAAAGAATAAGAGGGAAATAGGCCTAAACCCTTGTTAAATCCTTAAAGAGACCTGATGATGGAAATAGAACTAAAAAGTAGATATAATGGCATAGTTTTCTCATGAACCCTATTGGACATTACATGGGACTCACTCAAGCTCCCTCACTTGCCAACTAGATGTACTGACTTATATGGATGGGATGAAAAATAGGATACAAAATGAGTTTGAAAATGAAAAAAAAATTTAGGGGAAGATATATAATTATGATAACTACCCATTTTCATTTTATTATTTATAATAACTCCTAAGGGTTTAAACAATAGCTCTCATTTTAGCCAGTCAAAACTAGCCTATTAAACAAGCTATTGAGAAGGGTGAAAACTTCAAGTGAGCTCATTTTAAGGTGTCCTTGATGCTTATAAGGCCATTTAGGGTCTTGAAAGGTGTCATCCACTCTCTCCCATGTATTTTCATGAACAAATGATGCCAATTTGGAATCCAAGTATGTAGGGTACATGAAGGAAGAATTTTCTAGACTACATATAATGATTGCTCCTTTCTAGGTGATTCTAGATGACCAAGCATACAACCAATTCATGGAGAGGCATGTTTGATGTCCTTACCATCTATTATAATCATTTTACCTACTCTTAATCAGTTATGAGTCATTCAAACAAGGCCAATCATGTAGGTAGTTTTTTTGAGCCAGAATGAGAAGTTTCTTTCCACTTTTTATTTTATTGTTTTTGGAATATTGGATTTATATTCCTAAATAATAAAGGGGTTGAGAAATTTAAATAAATAAATAAATATACAAGAATAAACCTACTAATTTGTGTAAATAGATTATATTTTTTTCTTTTATAAATATAGTAAGAAGTGAGAGAGATTAGAACTTAGCTTATTTCAACTGATATGGACTAAGACAAGGTCTGATATTGGAGGAGAAGGATAGAGAAATAATAAAAATCAAGTCACTAGACTTCATTTATTAATTGGATAGGATTACTAAAAATAGGACACCTTACTGTCTAGTGTTGTAGTCCTATTCTGGTGTTGTTATCCTAAGGCTGAAATCTTTTTGGGTTCTATTTAAAATGCATGTGTTACTTTGTCACTAAAATTTTAGGGTTTGGGACCTTATAGGGCTCACTATATACCTATATTAATCTTAAAAACTCTTAGGAGCTCCTAGTACTTTAACTAAAATGCAAACTTGGGAAAGAGAGAGAAGGGGTTAGTGTGTAAAGGATATGCTAGATGCACTCCACACCCCATGTGTGGGCACGTTGCCTACATACCAATACTCTAAAGAGAGATCAATCTAATGTAGTTATCCCATTGAAGTGCTTGGTGAAATTTGTGTGATCAATGAAGTTAGAATATAAAACTGGATATGCTTCAGTTGGCTAGGGATTGGTGTAATGACTTGAGTAGACTTTGAATAATATTGGAATACTATATGCAAATAATAGGGAAGACTGTTTGAGTGCATTTATATTCTTGCATCTCTCTTGAAAATGAGTGCCCACTCTTCTAAATAGAATTATAATGGCATTTTATAGTTAAATAGATGATCATGGGTTAAATGAATTCATATTAGGCCGATAAGGGAAAAGATAAGGAACTAAAAGCATCTAACTATTAGGATAAAAAGTGAACTTGGACAACAACACTAAAAATAGGACACCCTGGGTTTGAGTGATTTTGTCTTATTTGGGTGCTATTGTCTAGAGGAAAAATACCTAGGGGGATGTATCTAGGATTAGAAGGGCTATTTAGATCTAAAAAATCTAAGTCTAAAAATCTTTAGATGATTGGGAATTAGTGAAATAAGTAGCGTAGAAGGTTTGTGTGAGCCAACAAGAGGACCTATGGATTAGGTGTCTTATCCATACTAAAATTGTATAATTTCACATTTTACATGACTACATTTCCCCTCCCTTTATTCTAATGAAGGGGAAATGTAGTCATGTAAAATGTTCCTTTATTATGGATAAAGGAAAATAAAAATCATACTAGAACTTACCTATAAGGATGAAGCTCATGAAGCTATGTAATAGTAGATGTGCATAGAGAGAACACACTATGAATTATGAATCTATAATGAAAACATAAATTAGATTAGTTCTTATTAGATACACTATATCTAAAATAAGAATGTACAATAATTGAGTAAGAGGAAGAGAAAGGAATGAATACACCTCATCGAGTACATGAACCAATACAAAACTTGTTGTGATGCTAAAATGTGTTGGATGATACTAAGTGTGTGGTGAATCAAGAGTAACATTGCAAACAAATTTGAGTGATCAATTCCCAAAAAAGTGGCTCAAGAATGTAAAAGATATAATTTTAGATCCATTATTACCAACGATGTGAAGTTAACAAATCATGCATGTGTTAATCTATGTTTAGACTATATGTCTAATCCCTCTGAATATGTGGCTCAAGAATACATAGGTTATCTAGACCTTTCACTCCATCATTTCCCACTAAGTGAAGCCAAGAATTGATACTGGTATAGAATAAATGTCATATGAGATGTCTCTTGGAGCCCATGGATGCTCTAAAAATCTGACAATGTGACATGGATAACTTGAATAAATGTTGGAAACTAGGCCATTCTTGGCCATTTTAAATTATGGAGGATAGGCTTATATGAAAGCCTCTCTGAAACTAATGCAAAATGTTTATATGAAAGCCAATTTAGGAACTTGGGTACTAAAAAATGTAAACTTGTATGAAATTTTAACTCAAATTTGATGTCAACCACCTACAGATGGAGTAAGGCACCTAATTGCTGAGAATGCTTGGAATAAATTAAACCCAAAAAGAAAAGAAGATCAATGTGCCATACACATTGCCTCCAATCCCTGATGTCTAAAACATGGATTCTAATCTAGAAGTTGTGCCAACTACCTAATCTAAATTAAAAGTGAGAACCATCATGTCATGCATGATAACCCATTGTATTTAAAAATTGTACTAAAACTGCTAAATTTTACTAATCTAGAAGTGCAAAAATTGTCCCTAAACTAAATTTTTTGCCTATTTATGGAAACCCTAAGTGTTTTTCTACCTAGATAGGAGTTCCAAAATGTGGAAACCCTTAGGTTTGGAACTACTATCCATTTATATCACTATTTCCTAGTGTGAAAACTAAATGTTGATATAAAATTGTCACTATTTTTCTACTCTGGTTTGATCGATTTGACCTCTAAATTTTGTAGTGAGTGTTTTGAATGCTACTATTTTAATTGTTAGGATGTTTTATCTCTATGATAAACCCATGTTTGATGGCCCCTCTTTTGAGGGTAGGAATGATAAACCTATAATGACTTCCCTTAGAAGAAAAAAGTCCTACAAGTGTGTTAAATTGTATAGATATATGATATAAAATTGACTATTTGACAAGATATTTCAAGATATAGCGATATTTGAATTGATAGATTGTTAGATAAATAGGGGTATGCCTAGATAGATATAACAATGTAAGAGCATGTGCATGATACTAAACTAGAATGGTAATGTCAGATATTAGTTTTTAGTTTGTTAGTAAGCATGGATGGATGGAGTATGATGTTCATCATAACATCTAAGAAGCAAGATAAATGCATGATTTGAATCATGTCATTAAACATAGTGAGGAGAAAAAAAATCATATAAATCAAGAAGTAAGAAGCATACAAGGGTGGCCAAGGGGCCACACAAATAAGGGACATGGACACATGTCATTCAAAATAGAAGACAAACATGGAAGGCATGTTAAAATGTCACATACACATACAAGTGGAAGAAGAAAAGTTGGCATAAGGGCCACAAACACATGAAAGAGTAGAAAAAAAGGACATTGGTAGATGTCCTAAGGCATAAACATGAATAAAAGCAAAGGACATGGAAATTGTAATCACACAATCTATGCTAAGAAAGGAATGAAATCAAAAGTAAGAACTAGAAGATACAAACACATCTAACTAATCAAAGCAAATGTGAAAGTATTTGAAAAATGTGTAGTAAAAGAGTAGGTATATGCTAATAAATACACAAGTGCTAGGTACTAATGAAATGTTGATGTACTAATCTATGTAATCTAGTAAGTAATGTGCATCAATATGATAACTCAGAGCATGTAGTGTAGGAATGACATAACTTAGATGGTGTAATCATGTAGAAATGCCCCAAATGGATATGTATATCAATGTGTGTCTCTAATGTAGAAGTATAAATTCCCCCTTGATGGGTAGATTGAAGCAATAAAAGAGTTGAATGTCACTGTGCACACTCAAAAGAGATCAAGTGAAGCATGGTAGTGTAGATAAATCAACATACAATAGCATAAAATAGAAAATATAAGTCTTAGCATGATAATATTAATTTAAACATGGATGATGATTATAATCAAAAAAAATTTATGGTGTTTTTGTAATTTGAAGTGTTATATTGTTTTTGTAATTTTGAAAATATTTGAACTATGTACAATCAAGCAATAAATAATATGTATAATCAATTCTAGAAATAAATGATACTAACCGATGAGTCTCAAATGAGATTATCTATCATGGTGTCTTATATAAAATAATGGGATCATGCATGATATGAGGCACAATGGAGTGTCTGAGATTGTGCAGTTGAAATATGTGTACGTTGTAACTACTCTAAAATCTTTGAAGTGGAAACTTAATGTGGGGTCCCCCTGTGACTCTACAAAGTGGATGCAACTATAAGGATCTTAGGGACCCATCTAGAAGTAGAAGAATAAGCTTTGTGAATAGGTTCTCTCTGTGTAGCTATATGAGAACACAATATAACTGCTCTAGGTGTGAACATTATCACTGGAAGTTGTCTAGAATCTTGAAACTATGGGGGTGTATGAACCCTTTGTACTGGAAATAGATGTCACAACTGTGGCTAGATTTGAAGTGGAAGCTATAATGAAACTAGAAGAGAAACTAAAACTAGTGGAAGAATTGGAGGTGGTGACTGTAAGCTGGTAGATGGCTCAGAAGTGGGGAGTGGTGACTCATAAGGAACTCCATCGACTATGATAACCCGATTATCATGAATGAGCTTCATACATCTGTGAACTATAGAAGGTACTATCTTGAGTTTTTGAATCCATGGTCGACCAAGTAATATGTCAAAAAATCCTATGCTAGAAACTACAGTGAATGGGTTGGACACATATTAGGACCAACTTGTAGTGGAAGTACTATCTTGCCCAATGAACTCTGAATATGCCCACTAAAACCATTGATAACTATGTTTTTTGGAGTGATATCTTGCTTTGAATAACTCAAATTTTGAAGTAGTGTGAAGGTGCACATGTTAAGAGTAGAACCATTGTCAATGAGTTCACTATGAATAGGTTGATCACAAATATGTGCTCTGATAAAAAGTGTATTATATATTATATTATCCTCCACAATCTCTTGATCTAAAAAAGATATCAAAGGCCTGACTAAAAATCTGGACTCATACACACCTATCATACCTCTCAAAGGATGTGCCTCAACAGAAGGTGCCTAGTATGTAGTTGGTGGAGGACGTGTATGGTATGTATGATGAACACCCGATGTGTCTTCTTTCTCTTATTTTGAATTCTATGGAAACGGATCTAAAATTATTTTCAAAACTTTATCTTGTGTTGGCTTTGTCTATAGAGGCTCAACTGAAGTTCCTAGATCAAGTAGATTATCATCTATCAAGTCTTGTTTCTTATGTCATAACCAGATGCATATGTTTATGGTGTGGCCTGGTGACCTATGAAAATCACAAAATACATGTTGATCATATCTCCATGGAAGAAGATTTGTTGGATTTTATTCCTAAATAGGAGGGAGAGTGATGATGTTGCATTCTAATAACTACTATAAAACCCTAGTTAGAGAAATTGGTAGATTGGTAAATGCACATTGAAGAGGTACTAATAAAACCACACGATAAGGGGGATCTGAAGTCATATTGACAATTGGTTGATTCTGATTCTTGTTGTCACTAATTTTGACCTTGTATGGGACTTTTCTATTACTCTTGTTGGTTGTGTCTGAGATAATTAAATACTTAAGTTTGCCCATTAAAATTAGCTTAAATTCTCTTCCATTGAGTGTATGACACAATTTGATGAAGGAAGAGAATATTTTGAACATAATAGATTCATGTAATACTAGTAGAAAGATTTATTTGAAGATGTCTTATAGTTCCTGATCAACCATGGGGTTATTTAGTTTAGATAGAATAGTCTTGTAACTAAGAACATAATCCATGAGGGGCTCATTTGACCTTTATTTTTGCTATGTAATTTGTGTATATGAAACCTTGTCATTAATTTTGATACTAAATTATGATAGGAATATGTCTGCTAAAGGATTGAAGGATGTGACTGACTAATTTGATTGACTATAAAACCATTATAATGCATAATCCTTTAGGCTCTATGGAAATAATTTGGTAAGTAGCTAGTCATTGGGTACATAATCTAAACATGCTACATGAAAATATCTCAAATGTGTTTCTGAATCACCCTTGTCATCATATAGAGTGAGCTTGGGTTGAACAAAACCTGATGATAAGGGTGTAGAAGCAATGTGACATGTCAATGGTGTATGTAGTAGAGAGAAAAAATCCAATGCCTATGTAGTTCTAGAAACATCTTGCTCAAGATGTTTCACCTTGGATTGAAGAGATCAGATCTCTTGCATAAGGGATACCACATCAGGGGATAGGGATAAACCAGCTACAACTAGTGGCATAGAAGAAGGTTGGGTTGCTATAGGGGGTGGTTGAGACATAGTTACCCCCGTAGTGTCATTTATAAATAGTTGATCTATGGTTTGAGAATATTTTCCATTGGTTACTTTTTGTTTTTCTTATTATAAAATTCTAAGCATGTCATCTTGAATATCTAGATGTTTGGTTAAGAGTTCTTGAAGTTCTCTTTTATCAGTTTCATCAGAACTGGTATATTGAGCCATTGGTAAAGTAGGAAAACAATTTGAAATGTTTTTAAATGTTTTGCAATATGTTTTAATAGGCAATGTGCTAGAAATGAAAAGTACTAACTATAATAAATGCAAAGTCCAAAAAATAGTGAATTAGAATTCACACAAAAAGGATACTGAGCTGTTAAACATGTAAGGTGATACCTCAAAAGTAAGTAGGTGCTAGTATATGCAACTAAAGATTTTTTAGAAGTAATTGTGCAAAATACTATGAATTTTTAAGTTTGAAATTGATTTTTTGAGTTTTATATTTAACTAAAATGCAAAAAAATGATTGAAATATGTTTAAAAAATAACTAAGAACTAGTTGATGCAACTAGGATTTGAAAATATTTTTTAAAAAATAGTATAATAATTTTAATTTTTTTATGAATTTGTAGAATTTAGTTTGAAAATTTTAAGAAAATTTTATAAATATTTCTAAAATTAGCAATATATTTTTCCTAGTGGTTTCAAAGTGTTTATATGAAAATAGGACCTAGTATGTGTAAACTAGGGTTTGGGTGAATTTATTGAAAATATTTCAATTAAGCTATAGTTTTATAATTTTTAAATTTAAAAAAATAAAAAAAATTATGAAAAATAAAAAATAATTATCCCTAGGGTTTCTAAGGTTTTTATGCAAAAATTTGAAGTAAGTTGGGTTCACCAAATGTTTTATTGTTTTTGGAATATTGGAGTTATATTCCTAAATAGTAAAGGAGATGAGCAATGTAAACCAGTAAATAAATATGTAAGAATTAACCTAGTGATTTGTGTAAATGGATTTTATTTTTGATTTTTCTAAATATAGTAGGAAGTGAGAGAGATTAGAACTTAGCTTATTTTGGATGATCTCGACTGAGACAAGGTTTGATACTAGAGGAGAAAGATAGAGAAATAGTCAGAAATAGGTCTCTAAAATTCATTTCTTGATTAGACAAGAGCACCAAAATTAGGACACTTTGCTATTTAACACTATAGTCTTATTCTAGTTCTATTATCTTGAGGCTAAAAGCTTTCTAGGTTTTGTTCAGAATGTTTTTTCTACCCTATCACTAAAATTTTAAGATTTATGACTTCATAGAGCTCATTGTGTGTTTTTTTAATCTTCAAAACTTTTAGGAGCTCCTAGTGCTTAAACTTGAATGCAAACTTGGTAAAGAGAGAGAAGAGGTTAATGTGTAAAATATATACTAGACGTACTTTACACCTTGTGTGTGGGCACATTACCTACATACCAATACTTTGAAGAGGGATCAAGCTAATGTAGTTCTCCAATTAAAGTTCTTGGTGAAATTTGTATATGATCAATATAACTAGAATGCAAAATTGAATCTGTGTTAACTGGTTAGGGACTGGTATAATGACTTGATTAGGCTTTGAATAATATTGGAAAGTTGTAAGAAAATAATAGGGAGGAGTGCTCAAGTTTACTTGCTTGTATTCTTGTCTCTCTTAAAAATGAGTGCCAACCCTTGAACATGGACTTATAATAATATTTTATAGGAAAACAAATGATCATGGGTTAAATGAAATTGTGTTAGGCCGACAACGGAAAAGATAAGGAACCAATTGTTAGGTATGTGGAGCTAAAAGCTTCACCAAGGAGCATAGACAAACAGGGTCGGGTCTACACAGACGCCGGCGTCGGTCAGGAGCGACCGACGTCGGTCAGTTGCAGTTACAGAGGCGCCGACGTCGGCAGTATGGTCGGCCGGTGACGGTCACAGGCGAACAGGCAGGAACCGACGTCGGTTACCTGCGTGTCCAGAAAGCGATTTCCGAGGACAGAAGCGAGTGTTTGCATGATGAGTTTGAGTTGTAGACTCAAGCTCACGTCTCTATTGTTAGCAATATTATTTTTAGAGCCCTTGTTGAAGAGGCTTAACTATTTGTTGTAAGAGCATGCTCAAGTTTCCTATTTCTATATGTAGGAGAGATCTTCTAAGCTATTGTAGATGAGAGAGTGTAATTGAGTATGAGTAGAACATTGTAAATGTTTGAAGGACTGTACTTGAGAGAGAGCTCTTGAGGAATAGAGATCTAGTGAGAGATCTTGTGTGCATCTGAGAGAGGTGTGGAAGAACAAAGTTCTTCATTTGTATTCCTATTGTAAAGAGTTTTTAATACAAGTTTTCAGGGTGTTTTCTTGTATATCTTGTTCTGTGCTATTTATCATTTCAGTTACTTATCTATCTGATTTATTTCCGCATTCATTGCTTTCATAAGTGTAATCCATTGTTGGTTGATCCCCAACAAGTGGTATCAGAGCTCAGGTTCACTAACAGGTGGTTCAGATCTGTGTAGTGTGTTCGGATTACAGGTTGCTCACAGGGATTTCTGTTTGAGTGGGAGAAGCAATGGCAGAGGAAAGTAAGTTGAGAATGGAAAAGTTTAATGGCAAGAACTATCAGCACTAGAGAATGCAGATAGAGGACTATCTGTATCAGAAGGATCTTTACTTACCGTTAGGTGGGATAGCAAAGAAGCCCAAGGACATGGAGGATGAAGAATGGGAAGTTCTTGACAGAAAGGCTCTTGGGTCTATAAGACTGAGTCTGGCCTCCACTGTGATATCCAATTTGTCACAGGCAAAAACTACGGTAGAGTTAATGACCACGTTAGCAAATTTATATGAAAAACCCTCTGCTTCAAATAAGGTATATTTAATGAAGCAGTTATTTAATTTGCATATGCAAGAAGGTGGATCTGTTTCTAATCACCTGAATGATTTCCATGGTATTGTTAATCAGTTAAGTTCTGTTAATATTGTATTTGAAGATGAAATAAAGGCTCTTTTGATATTATGTTCTTTGCCTGAAAGCTGGCATGGCTTGGTAATGGCAGTTTCTAATACTGCTTCTGCTTCGAATATTTTAAAAGTAGAGGATGTGGTTAGTGTTATTTTGAATGAAGAAATTCGCAGGAAAAGTACAGAAGAGACTTCTGGGACATCCAGGAACGCTTTAAATTTTGAGAGCAGAGGAAGGCAAAAAGAAAGGAGCAAGAGGAGATCAAGATCTAAGTCTAAGGGAAGAGGCAGATCCAAATCCAGGAATGGCAGAAGGCCACAATGCTGGAATTGTGGAAAGTTGGGGCACATAAGCAGAGATTGCTGGTCAAAGCCTAAGGAGGATAATCAACACGAAGGAAAGGAAGAGACAAAGGTTGCAGGTATTGCACAGGATGCTCTTATTTTCTCTTTGCATAATAACATAGAATCTTGGGTATTAGATTTTGGTGCATCTTTCCATGCTACCCCTAACAGAGAATATTTCAGTGACTATGTCCATGGAGATTTTGGAATAGTGTACTTAGGGGATGATGAGCCTTGTAAGATTATTGGCAAAGGTAAAGTGCAGCTAAAGATGCAGAATGGCAACACATGGGTGTTGAGGGATGTGATGCATGTTCCTAGTTTGAAGAGAAATCTGATTTCTGCAGGTAAGCTAGGTGATGAGGGTTGTACAGTAACTCTCACAGCAGATTCTTGGAAAGTGACCAAGGGTGCACTTGTTATGGCCAGAGGTAAGAGAGAAGGTACTCTCTATTTGTGTAATTGTATTACTAACAAATATCCTTCAGTTTTATCTACTTCAGATGTGGATGCTAAATTGTGGCACTCAAGGCTTGGCCACATGAGTGAGAAGGGGATGTCAATCCTTAAGTCTAAAGGTATGCTTTCAGATTTGAAAAGTACGGATCTAGAATTTTGTGAGCATTGTGTGTTTGGAAAACAGAAAAGGGTTAGTTTTCTAAAGACTGGGTCTACTAAGAAAAGGCAGAAGTTACAGCTTCTTCACACAGACGTGTGGGGACCGGCTCATGTAGCCTCTATTGGCGGATCACAGTACTATGTTACATTCATAGATGACGCCACAAGAAAGGTATGGATCTACTGTATTAAAAAGAAATCTGATGTTTTTGAGACTTTTAAGATATGGAAAGCCATGGTTGAGAATGAAACAGGCAAAAGATTAAAGTGCTTGAGATCCGATAATGGTGGTGAGTTCTGCAGTCTTAAGTTCAAATTGTATTGTTACATAAATGGAATCCGTAGGCAAAGGACGGTTCCAAGGACACCTCAGCAGAATGGTATTGCTGAAAGGATGAACATGACTATTATGGAGCGTGCAAGATGTATGAGATTGCATGCAGGGTTGCCCTTAGAGTTTTGGGCAGAAGCAGTTGACACCGCAGTGTACCTGATCAACAGAGGACCCTCTACAGCTCTGGATGGTGGAATTCCAGAAGAGGCATGGACAGGTAAAAAGGTTGATCTCTCATATCTCAAAGTTTTTGGTTGTGAAGCCTTTGTGCACATAGATAAGGAAAATAGAAAGAAGCTTGATGCTAAGTCTATGAGGTGCACGTTTATAGGCTATGGCTCAGATGATTTTGGTTTCAGATTTTGGAATCTAGGAACTAACAAGGTAATTAGGAGCCGTGATGTTGTTTTCAATGAAAGAGTGATGTACAGTGATCAGATAAGGAAGCTAGATCAAGCTGGGTAGAGCAATAATGAGTTGGATGAAGTTATGGTCCAAAATGAGCTCACGGGAAAAAGAAATAATCACTTACAGGAAAACACAGAGACCGACGTCGGCAGGTTTGGAACCGGTGTCGGTAGTACAGAAACCGATGTCGGTCATACAGAGACCGACGTCGGCAGACCAGGCACCGGCGTCGGCCAGGAAGAACCGACGTCGGCCAGTAACAGGTCTACAGGTGGCCGAGGTCGGTCACTGTCAGAAAATTTGGGTGGACAGATTGTGGAAAATGAGTCCAAGACACCAATCAGGAGGTCTGAAAGGGTAAGTAAGCCTCCAATTAGATACTCTCCTTCTTTATATTATTTATTGCTAACCGATGGTGGAGAACCAGAAAGTTTTGAAGAAGCTTTACAGGTGGAGTCCAGGAGTAAGTGGGAGCATGGCATGGTTGAGGAGATGGAGTCCTTAAGGGAGAACCAAACATGGGATTTGGTTGAATTGCCAGCTGGTAAGAGAACACTGAAGAACAGGTGGACTTACAGGTTGAAGGAAGGTGAGGATGGTCAGATGAGATACAAGGCCAGATTGGTTGTAAAAGGTTTTGCACAAAAGCCAGGTATTGACTTTGGTGAGATTTTTTCTCCGGTTGTTAAGATGACTTCTATAAGGGTTGTATTGTCTTTGGTTGCTTTTGAGGATTTGCATCTCGAGCAGCTAGATGTTAAAACAGCATTTCTTCATGGAGATTTAGATGAGGAAATTTACATGGAACAGCCAGAAGGTTTTGAAGTCAAGGGTAAGGAGAAACTAGTGTGCAGGTTAAAGAAAAGCTTGTATGGCCTCAAGCAAGCTCCAAGGCAATGGTACTTGAAATTTGACAGGTTTATGACTGAGCATGGCTACAGTAGATGTCAATCAGACCATTGTGTATATTTTAAGAGATTTGATAACGGTAGATACATTATTCTATTGTTGTATGTAGATGACATGCTGGTTGCAGGGTCTCACATGCAGGATATCTCAGAGCTTAAGGTGAAGTTAGCTCAAACGTTTGCTATGAAGGATTTGGGAGCAGCTAAGAAAATCCTTGGCATGAGAATCAAGAGAGACAGAGAAAATCACAGGTTGATATTGTCTCAAGAAGATTATGTGGACAAGGTGTTGAAACGGTTCAACATGCAGGATGCGAAACCGGTAAGCACACCTTTGGCAGGACATTTTAAGTTAAGTAAAGAACAATGTCCCAATTCACATGATGAGGTAGAGTACATGAACAAGGTTCCATATTCTTCCGCGGTAGGAAGTTTGATGTATGCAATGGTGTGTACTAGACCAGATATTGCCCAAGCAGTGGGAGTAGTAAGCAGGTATATGGCCAATCCAGGAAAGGAACATTGGAAAGCAGTACAATGGATCCTTAGATATCTGAGAGGAACCAGTAGTAGACACTTATGCTATGGAGGTTCAGATACCTCTCTACATGGCTATGTAGATTCAGATATGGCAGGGGATTTGGATGGCAGGAGGAGCACCACAGGTTATGTTTTTACTGTAGGTGGAACGGCAGTTAGTTGGATTTCTAAGTTGCAGAAGGTTGTAGCCTTGTCAACTACAGAAGCAGAATATATTGCAGCTACAAAAGCTAGCAAGGAGATGATATGGATGACACGGTTCATGGAAGAGCTTGGAAGGGAGCATGGGAGTTGTAGATTGCATAGTGACAGTCAGAGTGCAATCCATTTGGCTAAGAACTCAGCTTTTCATTCTAGAACCAAGCACATACAGCTAAGGTACCACTTCATACGGTAGGTATTGGAAGATGGTGAGTTGAAGCTGGAGAAGATCCATACAGACAAGAATCCTGCTGATATGCTAACAAAGCCGGTTACTAAGGAGAAGTTGAATCTTCATTCAACTTTTGTTGGTCTTCATAATTGAGTTGAAGATGGAGGAGCTAGAAGATCTTACTGTACAGGTATTGGTGCAACTGGTTTATCTCCAAGTGGGAGATTGTTAGGTATGTGGAGCTAAAAGCTTCACCAAGGAGCATAGACAAACAGGTTCGGGTCTACACAGACGCCGCATCGGTCAGGAGTGACCGACATCGGTCAGTTGCAGTTACAGAGGCGCCGACGTCGGCAGTATGGTCGGCCGGCGACGGTCACAGGCGAACAGGCAGGAACCGACGTCGGTTACCTGCGTGTCCAGAAAGCGATTTTCGAGGACAGAAGCGAGTGTTTGCATGATGAGTTCGAGTTGTAGACTCAAGCTCGTGTCTCTATTGTTAGCAATATTATTTTTAGAGCCCTTGTTGAAGAGGCTTAACTGTTTGTTGTAAGAGCATGCTCAAGTTTCCTATTTCTATATGTAGGAGAGATCTTCTAAGCTATTGGATGAATGAGAGAGTGTAATTGAGTATGAGTAGAACATTGTAAATGTTTGAAGGACTGTACTTGAGAGAGAGCTCTTGAGGAATAGAGATCTAGTGAGAGATCTTGTGTGCATCTGAGAGAGGTGTGGAAGAACAAAGTTCTTCATTTGTATTCCTATTGTAAAGAGTTTTTAATACAAGTTTTCAGGGTGTTTTCTTGTATATCTTGTTCTGTGCTATTTATCATTTCAGTTACTTATCTATCTGATTTATTTCCGCATTCATTGCTTTCATAAGTGTAATCCATTGTTGGTTGATCCCCAACACCAAAATAATATGAAAATTAGAATAAAAAGTGAACTTAGACAACACCAAAAATAAGACACCCTAGGTTTCAGCACTCTTGTCTTATTTGGGCACTATTATCTAGAGGGAAAAAGACCTGGGGGAATGGATCTGGGCTCAAAAGGGCTACTTGGGTCTAAAAAAGCTAAGTCTAAAAAGCTTTTGATAACTAAGAATCAATGAAATAAGTAGCCTATAAGGGTTGTGTGAGCCAATAGGATGACCTATGGATTAGGTGTCTTAGCCATACTAAAGTTGTATAATTTTACATTTTACATGACTATACTTTCCATGAAGTTTATGACTTAGATTGACATTTTTATCTCCTAAACTTACATGGTTCATCCCATATCCTCTTCTCATGCATGTATAACTAATTCTCTTAGCTTGAAAAGTGTCCTTGTGACTTGTGGGCTTCTCTCTCTCTCTCTCTCTCTCTCTCTCTCTCTCTCTCTCTCTCTCTCTCTCTCTCTCTCTCTCTCTCTCTCTCTCTCTCTCTCTAGTTCTATAAGAACTAGCCATTTTGGCATTGTAATGGATGCTCCACCTTAGTATGGAAAAGCCCTGCTCAAATGTATAAATTTTGATAAATAAGACTACTGATGTTTACCTCTTCCATGATTTTTATTAGTGTGTTAATTTGGAATATTTTATTTTGCATAAGTGAAGACTATGGATTCCTTAGCAAGTTATTTCATTCTATCATCTATTTGTAATTATAAAGCTTCTTCTTGCAAGGCAAATGAAGTGTTCTAAGAAATGTCTAAGATTTAGTGAGTTAGCCTATTTATTAATGCCTTCATATGCCTCTTGTTTAATTTTCTTAACTTTGCACATTCATCCATAACCTCACAATGTAACATTGATGTGAGAAGATGAAGATTGGAGAAGTGTATGTTCAATTTCTCTTTTGATTTGAAGTGTAGTATGAATATGGTTAGATATAATAATGATATTTGGTATATCACCTCCCTTAAATTAGTTTGTTTTTAGTTATCTTTTTCCCTTTTCACCCCTAAGTTTAGTAGTAATTGCAATCCAAAGTGGTACATCAAGGGAGATAGCCTTATCTAAAGATTCACCTCATTCCTTAGGATATCCACAAGCCTAGAGGTGATTAAATTGTGTCACTTAGATGAGAAGAGCTTTGCCATCTTCTCAAAGGCTGTAAATCCAAGTGACAACACTTGCAAAGTAAACAAGAATATAAGAAAAAGCACTAAGGAAATTTTCCCTATTCTCAACATATAGTCACCCAACATAGCTACAAATATACTCAAACCCTCATATTAGTCCCGAGCCACCTCAAGCACTCTTAATTTGGAAATTTTCATCTGCATCAAATCATCACACAAAATACATTAGGTGGGATAACTACATATAGCTTGATCCCTCTTCAGAGTATTGATATATAGGTAGTGTACCCACACAAAGGGTGTGGATTGCATGTTCAGTACATCTTACACACTAACCCCACCTTTCTCAAGTGATTCAAATATTTTTTTATCAAGCATGATGGAGGATTAGATTTTGAAGATTAAATCATCTATAAAATGAGTTTCATTGACAATCATCACTCAATTTTTCACAAGAAGGCTCACACAGGCACAATGTAAATACCCAAAAAGTTTTAGGTATTTATAATTAGTTTGGATAACAATGACATGAATTAATAATAATGTCAAATATCAAAGTGTCCCATTTTTTGTGCTCTTTTCCTTTCATCAAACAAAAGATAGATTCAAGTTTACAACACTGTCCCATTCTTACATAGCCAGTTTCATCCTAGGTATCAGTTGTTTCAGTCTAGTTTCAAGTTAAATTACATTTTTCTTATTTAATACTATTTTAAAAAGATAAACCAATTGCACAAATTAGGACTATAATTTTTTTTATATTTTATACTTCTTTATTAATTCAGAACCTTAACTAAAATAGGAATAAAACTCCATTATTCCCAAAAAATTAAAATAAAAAAACCAAACAGTGACACCAAATGATAGTACTGAATAACAGTGTTGAATGATAGTATTAAATGGTAACATCTACTCTGTAATTGAATGAAAGAACTAAAAATTAGAGCAGTGCTACAACCAAACTACAAAACCAAATGGTAGCATCCACTCTATAACCAAATAATAAAACCAAAGTCTTGTATCTTTGATCATCATGGCATCTACTGGAAATGGTAAAAGGATAGGTCAATTACAAGAAAATTGAGCATATTATCTTATTTTAAAGATCCAATCAAAAATCCCACATAATGATAATGCACTCAAAATATAGGTACTTATTTCTTTTTTAATGTCTTGAATTTGAATTTAACTATTTAATAATATTACAACAATTTTACATGCAAAAATCTCTACTGATATCTCACAAAAAATAATTAAATAGAATAACATGTCACCTCATAAAGATTATTTTAATGATGACATGCCACTACTCAAAGATTATCCTCAATTTTTTTATGACAATGATCATGAAAATCAAGTGGAAAAAGAGATTGTTGGTTCTCATTAAACATAATGTTCAACTGAAAACTCCACTTAGAAATCTTTGTGAAGAAAGAGAAATAGAAGGACAATTAGAAGGTCCTTTAAGTAGACTAGGTAATGAAATTTCCCTTTATTGAACTTATAGAACTTGAAAATGTTGATGATACTCCAATAGAATACACATGTATAATATGTAGCTAAAAATTAGGAAATGAGCACAAAATGCAATTAAAGTTGGACACAATTTAGAAATATTGTAGAAAAAAATATGTGGTAGTGAAGCACCAAGATAGACAGATAAAAATAACACATAGGTAGAAAATGCAGAAGAATGCATGCATGTAAGATATGCACACAAGTATAAAAATGATAAGAAACATCAAAAACGTTTTGTTGAAAAAAGGGGAATAATCAAAACAAATTTTAAAAAAGTTATGCAGTCCCATCTAAAGGCCAAATATATACAGTTCTCTATTGTATACCACGTTCTAAAAAAAGGTAGACCTATTTATGATTTTTTAAATTATAAGATTTTATTTCAACATAATGGATTTATAAATATTCCAAAATCACATTGGTCATATAATAGTGCTTGGGAAATGGAAAAATGTCTAGCAATGGTTGAGAAGGAGGATTTGAAACAAAAAGTTCTAAATTCACTATTCGTCTCACTATCCATTGATGAGGCCACAACAATTGACAATACATCTTATTTTTGCATGAATTTTTATACTTTTGAGAACTATTCAAGGCAACCTCATCTACTAGAACTTTATAAAATGGTAGAACATTATAATGCTAAAAAATTTCATAAATTAGTTGTATCTAATTTGAAAGATAAATTTGGGATAGATGATTATGCAGTAGCTATAATATTGGTGTGTGTTGGTGTTGATGTTGCATTAGTTATATAAGGGCATAGTAATGGTCTGTGTGTTCATATGTAAACAATAATTACCCCATATATGATTATAATTCATTGCATGGCTCATAGGATAAATATTGCATACAAAATAGTTAGCAAATTTGTTGATGTCATAAAAGAAAAAGAGCTCATTCATGACTTACATGCTTATATGTCAAGTAATCCAAAAATATTTTTAGAGTTCCAAAAATATGAAATATAAGTGATAGATGGTAAAAAATGTTGAAAGATGTTGATACAAGATAGATTTCTATGTATGAACTTGCATGCAAAGTTTTTGAATAATATCCATCATTAATAGGTTTTATGTATAAATATAGTAGAGAAGCTGACAAGGAAAAAAATTATTGTACCATTTAAAATATTTGAAAATATTGATGACATTATGTGGAATTCTCCCAATGGTGAAGGACATGAATTTTTTAAAAAAACATGCTCGGGAGAGATCCATTTATATTGTTGACTTCATATGACTGAGAAAATGAGTATGTCAATCTTTAGATATACTATACACTTCCAATGAAAATTTTTAGGGCTTTATTTTTAACAGTTAGCAATGTTTAATAGATTTAAGGAATATTTAAATCTATTTGAAATTAAATATCAATGATCATATTTGTGTCATCATTAATGGCAAGGAGATACCAATACACACTTTCTACAAAAGACCTAATCTTGTGGGAGTTGAATCTGAAGAACTAAGAACTGCCTGTAACATGTATTCTATATGGTATTATTATATCTAAAACCTAGATGAAACTAAGTATAATTTCATAAAACTTATCTATAGAGATTAGAGATCATTTTCAAAAGGATGATTTGTTGGAGGTAATGGTAGTTATGAATCTCATATTTTAGAATAGTAATAACAGTCAAAAGCTAATTAGAAATTTATTTCACAAATAATGGGTTCTCTTGTTAAGCATTTTGGTAAATCTATATATGTCAATGGATTTGAAATAAAAGGCATTTTGTAAAAGGATTTAATAAAATATTAGTCAACTCATTTTAGAATTACAATGTTTGAACAATATTGTCTTCTTTGCGAACCAACTAAAAATGGGGAAATTACACGGCTATTGAAAAAACATTATCCTAATAGTATCCTGTAAGAAAGTCGAAGTGAATATTTACAATTATATGATATTTGTCAAAAAATTATTCTAGGCTCAGTGAAAGATGAAATAGTATTTAGTGCATTATCTTTCATTAAGTCAAAACTTCAAAATAAAGTGGATAAAAATTTTACAACCTATTTGAGATTATTGGTTTCACATTATGTTGTGGACATGTTTCATTATGAAAGAGTTCTGACAACATGGACTTCTCTAACTGAAATAAGAGGTGTTAGGAATACAACAACATAGACAGGATGTAAATAATGACATTGAATATGCCACTGACATGATAGATGCAAATTTCAGTAATGATGCGTAGGTTTATGTATGATTGTTTCAACTACCCGAGTATTAGTTATATATTTATTACAATTATGATATTCTAAATTCCAATCTCATATCATTTTTGATATTTTAAAACTTTTCAAATACTCAATTCATTAAAATTTTTGATAGCATTGTCCTTTGAAATATTTTTTCCATCATCATGAAAATTTTCTTTTTATTTAATTAGATCATAATAATTTCAAATGGGTCATAATATTTTTCTATTTTTTAAGATTGTATTGTTAAATACATATTTTTATACTTTAAAAATTACTTAAATTTGATATTGTAGCACCATATTAATGATTTTAACTTTTAGCTTTAAAATATGAATTTTCAAGTCAAATACAAGGGTGATAGAACATGACAAACTTATTGAATGACATGACCAGATTCAAAAAAAATTTTAATCTAAAACAATGATAATAATTGAAGAAGATGAAATCACATCAAATTCAAATCCATGTTTAGTCCAAATTCAAAAGAAAAACAATTAGAGTCCACATCATCATTTTGTTTGAACTACATCAACTCAATAAACTCATATTTGATAATACAACATCATAAAATTCAAATTCATGCTCAAGCCTCACTCCAAATCCATTGAAACAAATAGTTACAGTCCAAATCACCATTTTATTTGAACTACATCAACACAATAAACTCATATTTGATAATAATGACTTTACAACATCAAAAAATTTAAATTTAAATTCATGCTCAAGCCTCACTTCAAATCCATCGAAACGAAAATTGTAGTCCACATCACCATTTTTTTTAACTACATCAATTCAATAAACTCATATTTGATAATAATGACTTTATAATTATAACATTCCCATTAAGATCTACCTAGAAATACATGATTTTTTTAAATTTAAACACATATACTATAAATAGATTACACTATGAGATTCTTAATTAGCAATCATATAAAATAATCAAAATGAGATAATTTTAAATTATGTATATAACATCATACATCTCTAATCACTATTCATCATAAAAAATACATCACAATAAAAATATAGAAAGTAATTACAATAAACTAGCCATGGTTAATACATGCCTACAACCACTATTGTCAATGTTTAAAAAATAAGTAATTAAAACTCTTCATGATAATGTTTCAATAATAAGTACAATATAATATAAGTACATATATAAGATACATGGCTCCTTGTAGCATAGTTTTCGAACTCTAGTATCTATAAAAATATCAAGTGTCATCTCCAAGTAAGTATTATTGTGGGGAGGGAGAACATTATCTGAGTGCTTTTACATACCAACCAAGGACCAAAAATCATCCACACTAATCTCATAAGGGAATGGCCCTCCCTTCATGAATGATTAGATAGTGATGATATGAGAATCTAGAGAGATAAAATAGTACCTATGTGATGTATGATTTCTAAAACTAAACATGCAGTATATCATAGAAAACCCATTATATTCCAAGATATTGCACAAACATGTAAATCATACTCATGAAATGATAATGTATCAATAAACATACTTTGACAAAAGTTTTTAAAAATAATAAATAATAGTGATTTATAGATCAATCAAAATTCATACACACCACTTAATTGGACTATCTTCATCTGACATTGTGATGCTATTAATCTAGTGAAATATGTTTCACTCCTTACTTAGTATCATGAATGCAAGATTGATTAACATAATACAACCAAAATATTCATACAATTTACATCCTACTATAAATCACATCACATAATATGCTAAGATTAAGAGTAATCAAAAGTATACATTTATTCTATCAAATGTATAAATGAATCTCACATTATTATCTATTCTATATTAGAAATAATGACTACAGTTTATACCACTCAAGTAAAATACACATTTAACTGTAGATTCTAACTATCACAATTAGTTTCCAAACATGATACACCTTATGATAACCAATATTACCATAGTCCAGTGTTTTTAAACATAAATACTAATTACATCTACTAATCAAATAAAATATTCATAAATACAAGGAACACAAGCTTCTATTCAAGCAACTAGATATAATAAAGCAAGTCTCAATTCACATAAAACTTAGAATACTCTATTTTAAAATTTGTTATATTTTTAGGGGTTATATGCACGCAATACATAAATCTATATTATACATAATTCTATAGTTTATAACTATCCATGGAACTATAGTTAGAGGAACACACCCCTACGTTCAAGTATAAGCTAATAGGAATAAGTATTTATATGATCTTTTAAGCATAAGTTTAATAATTCATAAATATGTAGCTTATTAGGTGTTATTTCTACACTACATTTTTGTTTATAAGCTACATATTATAAATGATCTCACGCATATCATAAGCTATCACAAGATAACAAAAGATTATGTTGAGTTATTTATACTCCATATGCCTTAGTAAACACTACTTTTAGGATTTCGATAAGTTATAACTACAGTCTTTTATATTCCATATAAGGTTTTCAAAAACCCTTTGTTAAAATAATTTGACTATCAATTTCAATAAAGGAATATAAATAAACAACCATCTACTCAAGTTGAGGCTAAGAATATGTTTCCTTAATTAAATTCATCATTGGGTATGACTATCTCATTTGAGGTTTTAAAATTAGGTTAAGCCTATTATTCTACATCTTGCTATAAGATCAATTCAATTGATCATTATTCATAAATCACATTCGTATTTCAATATATACTTAAGTCCAAGCTTATTCACAAGGATACACATCCAAAAGTAAATTTAAGAATTTAATATGATTTCCTTGTTTTAATATTATTAAAAATATTACTTATACCAATTAGTAATTTAAGACATCTAACCAAATAAATTATTATAAGTTAATTTTGACTTTTTATACCAATTATAACCACATAGATATGGCTCATTTTAACTAGTTTTGGTATGCTATGATAAGCGAATCGACTTCCTAGTTATTCAATCGACTCATCTTGAATTGGTATAGCTATAAATCAATTCAACTTTTTAAATCCATTCCCCAAACTTTAATAAAATGTTTCAACTTACAAATAAATATTATTAGTATTTTTATCTTGTATTAAATAAGGCACCTAATTATAAATCATTGCATTATTAAATATTATGCATAAGACCTACTTATATGAAAATTCAATAATATGAATATTATTTATTCTACCTATATATCATTGTATAATTAATTTTATAGATTATGATCTCCTAATGAGATGCCTCTCATAAATAAACCATTATTTTAGCTCTACACTACTGAATATGGTGATGGGAGTACAAGTCAAACTACTGGTGGAAGGGCAAATCATTGTATAGACTTGTTTCGATAATGAAAAATTGGTCATGAGTCTATTTAAAAATCAACACCATGGTTAATAACCTAGTTATCACTAAATATGTGGAAAGTATAAGTTAAATATCAGTATCTGTAGATGGATGACACTTTTCATAATTCCTTGGTATTTCCTAGAGATCGATGCCACTACAATATGTAATTAACTATTTATTCAAATTGGTTATAGTATTTAGATATATAATAGACTGATATATCTCATAGTATACAAGTATGTCCATTTGGTTTGATCATATACAAATGATAATAGTTTCTAAATATTTTTGGATTACAGACATACCAATCAATTTACAAATTTATATATAATTTTACAAATATGGAAAAAGTTTAAAATCCATATTTATATTATTTACAGATCTATCAAATGTAAGTAGATTGGTTGTAGGTCCGCACTTATGTATGGTTGGAAAAATTCTAGAATTTACTCAATTTTACTAAGATGCTTAGATGTATATTATTTTCCAAATTTAATTTTAAAACCAATAGCTATTACACATAAATTTAAAGGTTTTGGCATAAGTAAAAGTGCCTACCTGATAGTATAAATAAATTTTATCTATTGCCTATTCTAACTTCTTTTCCTTTTCTTCCAAATGCTTCTTCTTTGGTGTGTTACACTCTCCTTCTGATCCTTCTAATATTCTTTTGAAAACACTTATGATATTCTTTTCATAATCTCCATTTTTATTACAAAGATGTAGTATTTTCTTTAAAAGTTTTTTCTTCTTCTTTTATTTGGTTTTTTCTTTCATTTCCCCCCCCCATTATTTAACATATTTTTTATCTCTTAGTTTTTCTTATTTTTAGACCATTCTCTTTTATTTGTTTATTTATTTATTTATTTTCTTATTCTTTTTTCATTTTTTCCTTTTAGATGACAATTTCTGAATTTTACTTATTTCTAACATTAATTATAAAAATACGTAATTTTCTTAATTTAATAAGCATCCTCTAATGCCATAAAATTTTAATGATAATTTCATGAACTAATAATCTATATTAAATTTAGGTTCTACTTGAAAATGGGACGGATGGCTGCGAGCGGAGGAATGAATGGCAGCCCATCGACAGGCCCTAGGAAGGACAGATCTTTACCTGGGGCGAGCTCTCTTGGACAGGAATCGATTTACATCAGTGAGCACTTGAAGTTGAGAAAGGTTAACGGATGTCTCTTGCGGAGTCAGGATCGCCCAGTTCTGGTTATTCCCCCAGAGGCAGTGAAGGAAGATGTGGAGTATCTATCCTCACATACTTTGATTTGTAAGTTCCTGGGCATTCGAATCCCCTTGGTGGCCTTGGAAGCTTGGATTCGTCGTTCTTGGCAAATAGAAGGGGATTTTGATATTATGTTGGATGGAAATAGCTATTTTTTGGTGAATTTTTCTTCTGTATCAGATCGAAATCAAATTTTTGAAGGCGGTCCCTACTTCTACGATCGAGTGGGTCTTTTTCTCAAACCCCAACATGCAGGGTTTAACTCTGCTGAGGAACTTCCAGCCTATGTGCCTGTTTGGGTTCACCTTCCGTGACTTCCTCTAGAATTCTAGTGGGAGGATATCCTCAGGTAGATAGCTGCCATGCTGGGAACACCAACAGCTATTACTCATCAATCACTGGACAAAAAGGTTATTTCTTATGCACGCATTTGTGTTGACATTGATTTAAATAATCCTTTGCCAGATTCCATAGAGATTTGTATGGGCTCCTCATCCTGGATCCAATAGATAGACTATAAATCTATTCCTTTCCGCTGCCAAATTTGTCATGTATATGGACACTTGCATCACCAATTCCCTCAGGCTTCCAAAGGTAATGGGACAGGCCCTGAATCTTTAGCACCAAATACAACATATGCTAGCAAGGGGAATGGTTGACCATCCCTTTCTGATAATGCAAAAACCCAACCTAAAAGTGTGGTTAAAGGAAAAATCCTGCAAACAATACAAGTATGACGCATAGACCAATTGATCACAATAGCACTGGCATGGATGGCTTTATACCAGTCCGACGCCGAGCGAAAGGCTGAGGTCAAAAACATATGAATGCTAATAGGCAAGTAGATTTGGGGTTCAACCAGTTTGAGGCCCTTGATAGTATGGCCATTGAGGATGGCATTCTGATAGAAGACTAGGGGGAAGCTCTAGATTTAGATAATAAAATTTTAGGTCTTAATGAGGTACTAGATATGGTGGTTCAACTGACTCTCGGGATTTCTCTTGGCCCAGAGGAGGGGACACTTGAGGCTTCGCGTGTCTTGCAAGATAAGGATGTTAGTTGGGCAGACTTGGTCAAGGAAGTTGATGCTAGCAAAAAAGAAAAAGGATCTTCCTCGGTGCTTGGCCTAATGCAGAGACCATTCAAGAAAGCCTCCTTTACTACTCCCTCCAAAGCTGGGTGAAGAAAGGACCAAGATAGAATCAAACTTATAGGTGATTTATTGGTAAAATCAGGGGTTGTTAAGACCTTAGATGAGCACTTCCCTCAATCTACTCAATGATTGTCTTATCATGGAATGTAAGGGGTTTGAATAGTTTCCCCAGATAAAAAGCTATGTGTAGATTGGTGATGGATCATTCTCCAAATATTCTCCGTATCTAGGAGACCAAACTATCTGTTGATTCATTGTTTACTTGTATGCCAAATATCTAGTTTTTTGGTCAATGTCAGTGTGTGGGTGCCCTGGGAAGCTTAGGGGGTTTGGCCATGTGCTGGGACCCGAGGAAAATCTTGCCACTTCATTGGGTATCCTGCCTATCAGCTCTTTCAATGGTTGCCTCTTCTCTTGAAACTGGTGAGCTGATTCTGGTTACCATAGTATATGCACTTGTTGATATTGATGGGCAACTTCAGCTTTGGGAGCATACTTGCTATGTCTAAAATTGTCATTCATTCATGTCATGGATTGTGGCTGGCGATTTTAACGCGGTGCTGAGCCTGGAGGAGAAAAGAGGCAGGTTGACTCGTTTAGGCCCCTCTTCTGATTGTCTTTGCCATAATGTTGAGTTGCTATGCCTTTCTGATGTTAGACCCTCAAATGGGCTATTCACATGGAGTAACAAAAGAACAGGTAATGCTACCATCTCTGAATGCCTTGATAGATTTTTTATCTCTTGTTTTTGGCAGTCTAGTGCTGTCTCTCAATTCTAAAATTTTAGACTGGAGAGGCTCTGACCATTGGCCTATTAAGCTCTCCACTAGTCATATTGATGGGCCCAAAAAGCCTCCCTTTAAGTTTCAGCTGATGTGGCTTCATGACTCATCTCTCCATGACTTCATTGGCCAGTGGTGGAGATAGGGGGGTCCTGCATATGGAATCACTATGTATTCTTTCCTTAAAAAGCTTGAGTTTGTTAAAAGAAAGTTGCAGATCTGGAATAGAAGCTGTTTTGGAAACTTACATTATATGAAGAAGAAGGCTCAAGACTGGTTAGATGGAGTAACTAGACAAATAAGAGACTTTGGGTTTTTAGAAGTGCTTCGCTTAGAGGAATTTAGAGCTGCAAGTACCTTAGCAGAGTGGGAACTTTGAGAAGAGATCTATTGGAAACAGAAGGCTCGTATTGACTGGCTCCAAGAAGGGGACAAGAACACAGCCTTTTTTCCATAATTCTGTATAGGCAAGGTGCAATAGGAACTTTATCTCTTCTCTTGTTACTCAGGATGGGACGCGCCTAACCTCCTCCCAAGCTATTACCAGGGAAGCTGTCTGGTTCTATTTAGCTCTCTTTGTAGGCGACCCACCTCTTGATGAGGTGGCTAAAAATATAGTTTTATCTTGCATTCCCCCTTTGGTGACTGTGGATATGAATGAGTTTCTCATGCAGCCAATTGTTATGTCAGAGGTTGAGGAGGCAGTTTTCAGCATGAGGAGAGGCAAAGCCTCAGGGCCTAATGGGTTCCCAGCTGAATTCTTTCAAGACTTCTGGGATATCATCAAGCAGGATCTGATGGATGTGATACAGAAATCTTACTCCAGCAAAGAAATGCTTAGAGCTTTGAATGCCACATTTCTGGTCCTAATCCTGAAGGAGTAGGCTTATCAGCTAGATTTATATAGGCCCATTGCACTTTGCAATGTGGTCTATAAAATCATTACAAAGCTTATTGCACAACAGCTTAAAGGTTATCTCCCTAGGGTCATCTCAAAGGAACAAGGAGGTTTTGTGGCAGGCAAACAGATTCTGGATAGAGTAGTTGTTGCTTTGGAAGCTATTCACTCTATGAGTACATCTCAGGAGCATGCCATGTTTATTAAGCTCGATCTAGCTAAAGCTTATGATAGAGCTAGCTGGAGATTTCTGAAAAAAGTCCTTTTGGAATTTGGCTTCAATTAATATTGGGTTCGGTGGGTGTTAAGCTGTGTTACTACACCTTCCTTTTCGGTCCTTATCAATGGGGTACCTTCTGAGCTTTTTGGTGCTTCTAGAGGGCTTCGCCAAGGGGATCCGCTTTCTCCATACCTATTTATCATTTTGGTTGAGGGACTTGGATGGCTCTTCAAATTTCATGTTTCTCAAAATGTATTGCATGGGGATGGAGATGGGGGAATGTGTTAACTACCTTGACTCACCTCCAATTTGTTGATGACACTATCATGACAGGGAGAGCTCGGATTCGAGAAGCGGAAGCTTTCTGACTCACCCTTGACAATTATCTGGCAGCATCTGGGCAGAAAATTAATGACCATAAGTCCTCTATTTTCTTCTTCAACACTCCTGAGCCTATTCAGTGAAGGATTGCAGCTATTTTGAGGTTTTAGACTCAAACCCTCCTGATGATTTATTTAGGAATTTCCATTGTTTTGGGAAGGCAGCCTAAGCTATTTTGGTAGAACGTACTAGACAAACTAAGGCAAAAAGTTAGTCACTGGACTCATAGGTGGCTTTCTACTACTGGCAGAGTGATTCTTCTACAATCGATAATCCAGGCGCTACCCATATACCACAGTATAGTTCAGGCAGCCCCAACGCACTTCCTAAAGGAATTTGATGCTCTTTCTTGATAATTTCTTTGGAGTGGCAACCTGTAGAATACTAAATGGAGCCTTATTAACTGGACTACTATTTGCTGACCAAAGCAGGAAGGAGGCCTCGAATTGTGCTCTGCTATTTTGACCAGTCAAGCCCTTACTGTCAAGATTTATTGGCGATGGTGTTCCAATCAATCTTCCCTTTGGACCCAAGTTCTGTCATCCAAGTAATTTTTGGGTATTGATCCCCATGATATTTCTAGGCTCCCTCTTGAGGGAAAAGGGTTGTTGGTGTGGAGTACTCTCAAGCTTGGAGCTCAGTTAGTGAAACACAACCTCTTCTGGGTTCGCAATAGTGGGTTGGAGGCCTTCTTCTGGAGAGACTCATGGGATGGAGTGCCACCTCTTTTATCTTCACACCCGCATTTGCAGCCTCTAGGTGATTCTTTTCATTCTTCTGGATGGCACACAGTGGCACATTATAAAGAAGCTTTTAACTTGGGCATGACTATTGGATATAGGTGGAAAAATTCCTTTGACTGGCCACCGGGGGGACTGAAAGAGGATAGGAGGGAATTAGCTCAAATTCTTGCCTCTAGAGGATGTAGCTCCTTGCAAGGAAAGGATGTCCTTGCCTGGGGAGGAGATGCTACTGGTTAGTACTCTGTGTCTTCAGGATACATGGCTTTGACAAAGCAATTCTTTGATGGAGGGCAGTTCTTATGGGGGAAGAAAATTTGGAGCTGGGCTTCATGGCCCAAGTGTAATTTTTTTATATGGTTGCTTACTCACAACAGGTGTCTTACCTGGAATAATCTCTACAAGCATGGATTTTAGGGGCCATCTATGTGTGTTTTGTGCCACAGCAGTGAGGAGACTGGATCCCACCTTTTCTTCCAATGTGCATTTGCTAAACAGATTTGGCATCTATGGTGGAATGCTTGGGGCTCTCCTTGCTGGCACGCTTCTTCATTGGCTAAATTCTGGGGTCGATTAGGCTATTCTCCATCAAAGGTTTCTATTCTATAAAATGCCTGGTTAGTTGGCCCCTCTTTTATTTTATGGAATCTATGGATTGAAAGGAATAGGAGGATCTTCAGGGGCATCTAGCTGAAACTGAGAGCTCTGTGGATGAAAGTCATCAGTTCACTGCAAGAAACCTTACAAGTGAAGTGCGCTTGTGGTAGTGGCCTGGATCCTGATGCTAAGTGCGCTTGTGGTAGTGGCCTGGATCCTGATGCTGCTAGCATCTGCTCATGACTCAGATTGGACCCAACCACATCTAGCGCTCTGATTCGAGCAGCCTTTCAGCAAAAGGAAACAGGCAACAACCATGACTTGTTAATCAGGTGGGATGTTAGACTCCCCCCGAGGATGGGGTCATTAAAATTAATATAGATGGCTCCTCACAGGGGAACCCAGGGGATGCTGGTATCGGCGGAATTGGGTGGGACAGCTCTGGGAGTTTCAGTTTTTCTTTTCGATCTATAAAGGCCATCATCCAAATAACCTCATGGAAGCCATGGCTATCCTAGAGGTAGTGAAATGATGTTGTCAACATGGCTGGTATAACATTATTTGTGAATCAGATTCACAAGTGGTTGTCAACTTGTTAAATAAATGTAATCCTGGTAAGGTGGATTGGCATTTAGATGTAGTTGTTCAATAGATTCTGCAATTAAGTACATCCCTATCTCCAGTTTCTTTCAAACACATTCCCCATGAGTGGAATGGTGTTGCGGATTGCCTTGCTAAGTGGGCTTCAGAGAATGGGCCTTCATGGAGCATTACTGATCAACGGATGTTTCTTATGAGTTTATCTCAGAAACTGGTTCAACTTGTTGACCAAGATAAAGAGCTGTAACAGTTGTTCATTTTCTTATTTAATAAATTTTTACCCCTCTTTTAGTTAAAAAAAATTATATTAAATTTAACTATGCCAATCATGCAAAATGAATTCCATTAAACCATTTAAACTATACTATCAAATCATGACAAACAACTATTTAATGTAACCGATAATAAACACATTATGTTAACCATTCATTAAGCATTATAATATGTGATAAATAATATATTGTGTGTAGGGTTATATCCAATTTCTATATCATCCTCTGATATATCCATCTACATCACCCTATTTGATTATTCTCTCCTTCTGTCACATTATAGGGAATGAGTTCTCCTATGTCAACTTCACAATAAGTAGATAGTTAAATCATTACATCATGATATACATACATCATAAAATATAGATGAATTAATAAATTAACATGTTTGTAATGTAAAAACATACACTACAACTAACTTATAGCAATGTAAACATGTAACCTAAACAATATACTTTTGTCTCATAACAACATATAACTTAAATATTAGTTAAAATTAATCAAATTAATTATGTAAACTATAAATATCTATGGATAATCAAAAAAGTTTCTTAGTGAAGAATTGGGATGTAACATCTTTCGCTCCTAAAGTTATTCATCATCTTGGATGACTCTTATTCAAACATAATTTCTAAATTAAAAAGATTGTTTAGCTAAAAAATAACATAGTATAATAGTACCGAATTAGGCAAATAAATAGAAAAATCTCCTATAGAACTTATCATAGTCCTCCCAAGTAACACTATCCTCAGATTATTGGTCCCACTAGACCATGCAATATGAAATCTCTCTATTATGAAAACAAAGTTTATGAATTTTAATTACTTTAATTGGTTTTACCATGACCACCTTGAGATCCAAAACCTACAAAGTATTCCAATCCAACACATGCATAGGATAAAATATATAGTTTTTAAGATAAAAAACATGGAAGACATTATGTAATATAACTAGGATTGATGGCAATGCAAGTATATACACTACAAAATTGACTACTTCTAACACCTTTAAGGGTCCCATACATTTCGATAATAATTTTTTTGACTTCTCAAATTTATTCAATATATTTTATGGCTTAACTTGCAAAAACACTCCATCACCTAATACAAAGTGTCTATCTATCCTTTTCAAATCAACATAATTCTTATGACTATCATAACCTCAACCAATCTCTACCTAATTAATTTGAATTACTCTTCCATATCTAAAAGCATCTCAAGATCAAAGACTACCATATCCTATAACTAGTCTCAACTAATTATTATCTTGCACCTTCTTCCATATAGTGCCTTAAATGGTGTCATCTTTAAAATTGGTTGGTATAGTTATTATATGCAAACTAAACAAATAGAATATAATCTTCCCACCTATATTACTGATCCATGCAATACATATGAAAATATCCTCTAACACCTAATTAACTCTCTCAAACTGTCCATCAGTCTTTGGGTGATATGTTATACTAAAATATAGCTACATACACAACACTAAATTTAGAGTTACCCAAAATCTAGAAGTTATATTCAAATCATGATCTAAAATAATCTTCTATGAAAATCCATGTAACCTATACACTTACTTTTTGAACATCTTCACAAGGGTAGTGCATCATTTGTCAAATTACATGGTATAAAATGAGCCACCTTGGTTTTTTTTTCAACAATTATCAAGATCATATCATGTCTATTCTGTGACATTAGTAAACTTTGGACAAAGTCCATATTTATCACCTTCCACTTTCATTCTTATATATCATGTAGATATAAAAAATCCCAATATATGCACATGCTCAAATTTCAATATTAGACATTTCAGACAACATGACACATAGTGTACTACATCTTTCTTGATTCTCTTATATAAATATAATGGTATAAGCTCTACCATGAACTTGGTTATTCCTAGATGTTCTAAATATGAGGAATTGTGTAATTACTTTAGCAATATGATCTATAGATTCTCTCTATATTGCACATACATCCTTCTATTGTAACACAATAGACTATCACTCTCCAATCTGAATCCTTTGTACCAAGGATTTAGAGCATTATCAAAAAATGCCTTCTTGACCTGATCATAGAATTCATGTCCTAGTGAGAATTCAATCACTCGATCTCTAAAATTACTCCTAATAGTAGTTAGAGTTACTATGTACTTTTTATGACTAATGGGATCAACCACTCTATTTTCCTTACCTTTGATATAGCTGATGTCAAAATCATAATCAGATAAGAACTCAAGCTAGTGTCTCTAACGAGTATTCAAATTCAATTGGGTGAAGATATACATAAGTCCCAAGTTATATGTTTTGATCTTAAAAGGTTTTCCCAACAAGTAATGCCACCACAATTACAAATCATGCACAATGGCTAAAAGTTCTAGGTCATGAGGGACATAGTTCACCTCATAAGGTTTTAGCTTTTGTGACTCATAAACTACCACTACACCATCCTGCATAAGGACTGCTCCTAGTCCATCACATGAAACATTCATGACCACCAAAAATTGGCCATTGGAGTTAGGGACTCTTAGCACTAGTGTAAAAGTAAGCCTTCTTTTTAACTTTTAGAAAACTACTTCACACTTCTCTATCTAGACAAAATTGTGATATTCTATTACAAAGAACTAATTGGATTAACTGTCTTGATATTTTTTGAAATGAACTTTCTATAATATCCTATTAACCCCATGAAACTTCTTACCTCATGCACATTATTTAGTGCCAACCATTCCATAATGGCTCTAATCTTCCCTAGATCTACTGAGATGCCATTCTTAGAAATAATATGTATCAAATATTAGACTCTTTATTGGAAAAATGTGTACTTAGATAACTTAACATACAACTTGTGCTTCCACAACCATTAAAAAATTAGTTCCAAATGTTGAAGGTGTTCCTCTTAATTTTTTAAGTATATAAAAATGTCATTCAAAAAACCAAAATAAAGTGATCTAGGTAATATTGAACACATTGTTCATGAGATTCATGAATGCTATCAGAGCATTAGTCAGCCCAAATGGTAACATCGTGAACTCATAATGCCTATACCAAGTTTTGAATGTTGTATTTAAATTATTCTCATCCCGTATCCTTAACTGATGGTATCCCACTCTAAGATCAATCTTATAAAAGTCTATTTCTTCCCATATTTGATCAAAAAGATCATATATACGAGGTAGTAGATACCTATTTTTGATATTTGCTTTGTTCAACATTTTGTAATCAATGCAAAGTCAAAGGGTACCATCCTTCTTGACAAAGATAACTAGTGTACCCCATGGTGACACACTTGGCCTGATCAACCTGTTTTTCAACAATTTTTGAAGTTGAGACTTCAATTCAACCAATTCAGTAGTTGTCATCCTATATGGTGCCTTAGATTGGGGTTCTAAAACAAGTATAATGTTGATTGAAAAATCGAACTCACATCTAGGAGGCAATTTTGGTAACTCTTTTATAAATACATCATGAAAATATCTAAGAAATGGGTAATCTTAGAGATATGGTTCCCTAGATTCCTTTATTTCATTTCTCTTGATGATAAATGCTTGACACCTTTTTATTTGAGCTCTCTTAAGTTACATTGTAGAAATATGCTTAAGCTTTAACTCTCTCTTCTCACCCTAGATTTGTCTCTAATTTCCAAAATCATCTAGACACTCAACCTCCTTTAGGTAGTAGTCAACCTTGGATTTATGTTTTACAAGCCAATTAACTCTTAAGATCACATCATATGACCCTAAAGGTTTTATATACATATCCACAACTATTTTGAATTTGAGTAACCTATCTTTGCTTCAACTAAACACTTATGAACCATAAATTTTGAGTCATTCTCATATTATATTGACCATGCATTTTCCATTACTCCAGCTCTTCTAGTTAACTTAATAAGCATCCTAGGAGCTATAAAATATTTTTTGGTTCTTATATCTATCAAAATAGAAACTAGATGGCCAAATAAAGTAACTGATAGCTTTATGGATAATACCTAAAATTTGGATTGTTGATTGTCAAATATTACATGAATTCATAGCTAAAAAATTCCCTACTAAGGATTAGAACCTTTGCCCTTTGAATTGTGATGGAAATCATGAGCATAATGGTTATGTTTGGAAATGAAACAACCTCTAAGTGGTCCTTTCCTAGCATTCTATTAGTTTCCATTGAAACCACCTTTGGATCTATTGCCATATGTTTTTTACCTAAACCATTATTAAACTTAGAATTCTAACTTTTGAATTTCTTCCTAGAGTCTCCACTCCTCTATTTCCAATTTTTATTCTCAAAGGTTGACTTAGAATTCCTAAACCTTTTCTTAAACTTGTCCTTGGCCTGTGAAAGAAACTTTAACTTTTATTCATGCTTGACTATCTTCTTGAAGACTTAGTTCATGGTAGAAGATCTATGAACATCCATCTCTCCACCAATATATTGGGTCTCAATCTCATGATAAATTTTTTGATCCTGAACCACTCATCTCCCTAATAATGAGGTACATACTTCATAAATTTGGTGAACTATTCCTAGTACTCATTCATCAACAATTTTCCCTACTTTAAATTCTATAAATATGTGAGCTTATGATTAAAATAAATTTTTGGGATCCACCATGACATGAATAATGCCATAAATTGATTTAAAGTAGTGGTGGTCAAGTTAATATTATTTTCTAACCTCTTGTTAGCCCACCACATAGTTGCCTCTCCAGCCAAATGGTATGATCCTCAAATTGTCTTGGTGACCCTAGAGTAGTTTCAAATCTCAAAATAATTATCCATTTTAGTCAGCCATACTTCAAATTTATCACCCAAAATAGTCCCATCGAACTTAGGTGGGTTGACCTTTTTCATGTCTCTAACCAACTCCATAGCTACCTAAACTCTAGCATCCTAAGGATTTTCCTATTCAGTGGGATAATATTTAGGCACATCTTATTTTTATTCTTATTCATGACTATGAAACACTTACTCTATAACTATAATTTAATCTCTGGTCTCATTCATGGCTACAAGAATTTGATCCATCTTTGTTGATTGCTTAGTGGTAAATCAACTATGATCAAACATAGAGTCACTGTCATTAGCATTTGGTGGATCCTCTCTAGAAAATATAACTTTCACCATCATTATTTATATAAATATAAGGATATGAAAAAAATAGTGGACTCATTATATCCTATATTTCAAGCCATAGCTATGATACTACATGTAACATCCCCATTGGGAATTATCTAGAAACACATTTTAAAAAAAAGCTGAACACATATATTATAAATAGATTATAACATGATATTATTAACCAGTGATCATATAAAATACTCAAAATGAGATAATTTTAAATGAAATATTCACCATATATCTATAATCACTATCCATCATAAGAAACACATCATAATATAAATATAGAAAGTAATTATAATAAACCAACCACTGTCAATACATGTCTATAAGCACTCATGTCATTATTCAATAAAGTAATTACAACTCTTCATAATAATGTTTCAATAATAAGTATACTATAATACAAGTTCATATATAAGATACATGGCTCTTCAAAGTATAATTATCGAACTCTAGTATCTATGGCAATCTCAAGTGTCATCTCCAAGTAAGTACTATTGTGGAGAGGGAGAGCATCATCTAAATACTTTTTCACACCAACCATGGACTAGAAATCCTCTGTAGTAATCCCATTTAGGTAACCCTCCCTTCATGTATAAGTAGATAGTGATAGTGTTATAATCTAGAGAGACAAGCTAGTACTTGTGTGATATATGATTTCTAAAACTAAGCATGCAGTGTATCATAATAAAACCATTCTATTGCAAGATATCACACAAATATATAAATCATACTCATGAAATGATAGCATCTCACTAAACATATGTTGACCAAAGTTTTCAAGAATAATAAATAATAGTGATCTATAGATTAGTCAAAATTCATACACACCACTTCTTTAGACTACCTCCATTTAACACTGTGATGCTAGTAAGCTAGTGAAATCTGTCTCACTCCTTACTTAGTATCAAAAATGTAAGTTTGGTTAACATAATATAACCAAAATATTCATACAATTTACATCCTACTATAAATCACATCAGATAACATGCTAAGCATAGGAGTAATCAAAAGCATACATTTATTCCATCAAATGTATGAATGAATCTCACATTATTATTTATCTCATACTATAAATAATGACTACAGTGTATACCACGTGGATAAAATATATATTTAACTATAGATTCTAACTACCAAAATTAATTTCCAAACATACTACACCTTATGATAACCCATATTACCATAGTCTAGTGTTTTAAAGCATAACTACTAAGTACTGCTACCAGTCAAATAAATTAGTCATAAATACATGGAACATAAGATTCTATTCAAACAATTAGATATTAAAAAACAAGTCTCAGTTCACACAAAACATAGAATACTCCATTTTAGTATTTTTTATATACTCAAGGGTTGTATGCATATAATGCATAAATATTTATTATACATAATTCTATAGTTTATAACCACCCATGAAACTATAGTTAGAGGAACACACCCCTACGTTCAAGTATAAGCTAATAGTCATAAGTATTCCTATGTTCTTTTAAGCATAACTTTAATAATTCATAAATACATAGATTATTAGGTGTTATGTCCGCACTATGGTTTTATTTATAGGCTACATATAATAAGTGATCTCAAGCATATTATAATCTATCACAAGATAAAAAAATTATACGTTGCATTATTTATACTCCATATGCCTTAGTAAATACTATTTTTAGGATTTCAACAAGTTATAACAACAGTATTTTATATTCCATATAAGGTTTCAATAACCCTTTTCTAAAATAATTCAACTATCAGTTTCAATAAAGGAATATAAATAAAAAAACCATCTACTCAAGTTGAGGTTAAGAATATGTTTCCCTAATTAAATTCATCATTTATCTATAAATACCTTATTTGAGGTTCTTAAATTCAATTAAGCCTATTAATCTACATCTTTTTATAATATCAATTCCATTGATCATTATTCATAAATCACATTCATATTTTAACATATACTCATGTCCAAGCTTATTCATAAGGATACACATCCAAAAGTATATTTACAAATTTAATACGATTTCATTATTTTAGTATTATTAAAAATATTACTTATACCAATTATCCATTTAAGACATCTAACCAAATAAATATTATTATAATAAAATATTGAATTTTATTATAAGCGAATCTTGACTTTTGATATGAATTTTAATACCAATTATAACCATATAAATATGGCTTGTTTTAACTATTTTTGGTGTGCTATGATAAGCGAATCAGCATCCAAATTAATAAATTGACTCATCTTGAATTGCTACAACTATAAGTCAATTCAAATTTTTAAATCCATTCCCCAAAATTTAACAAAATATTTCATCTTGAAATAAAATATTATCAACATTTTCAGCTTGTATTAAATACGACATCTAACTATAAATTATTGCATTATTAAATATTATGCATAAGACCCACTTATATGTAAATTCAATAATATGCATATTATTTATTTTACCTGTATATCATTGTATAATTAATTTTCTAAATTATGATATTTTAATGGGATGCCTCTCATAGATAAACCATTGTTTTATCTCTGTGCTACTCAATTTGATGATGGGATTATAAGTCAAACCACTGGTAAAAGGGCAAATCACTATACAAACTTGTTTTGATAGTGCAAAATTGGTCATAAGTCCATTTACAAACTGATGCCATGGTTAATAACCTAGTTATCACTAAATATGTGGAATATATAAGTTAAATATCAATATTCATAGATCGATGCCTTTCGTAATTCCTTGGTTTATCCTAGAGATAGACACCATTACATTATATAATTGAATAGTTTATTTAAACTGGTTATAGTATATAGAATAGACTGATATGTCTCATAGTATACAAGTATGTCCATTTGGTTTGACCATATAAAGATGATAATAGTTTATAAATATAAGACATACCAATCAATATACAGATTTATAAATAGTTTTACAGATATGGAAATAGTTTATAATCCATATTTATATTATTTACAGATCTATTAAATGTAAGCAGATTGGATGTAGATCAATGCCTAAGTATGGCTGACAAAATTTTAGCATTTACATAGTTTTACTAGGATGCCTAGATGTATATTGTTTTTCAAACTTAATTATATAATCAATAGCTATTACACATAAAAATTTAAAGGTTTTATTACAAGCAAAAGCACCTACCTAGTAGTCTAAATCACTTCTCTCTATTGTCTATCCTTGCTTCTTGTCTTTTTCTTCTAAACGCTTCTTCTTTGGTGTGTTACACTCTCCTTATGATCTTTCCAATCTTATTTTGAAAACACTTATGATATTCTTTTCATAATCACCATTTTTATTAAAAATTCATAGTATTTTCTTTTAAAAAAATTATTCTTTTTTTTTCTTTCCTTTTTTTTTGTTTTTCCCATTATTTAATGTATTTCTTTCTCTTAGTTTTTCTTATTTTAAGACCATTCTCTTTTATTTATTTATTTATTGTTATTTTTTTAATTTTCTTATTCTTTATCTATTTTTCCTTTCAAATGACAATTTATGAATTTTATTTACTTTTAACATTAATTATAAAAATCTGTAATTTTAATAATTTAATTAACATCCTCTAATCCCTTAGAAAATTATTGATAATTCCATAAATTAATAATCTGGATTTAATTTAAATATGCCAATTATGTAAAATGAATTCCATTAAACCATTTAAACTATACTAAAAAATCATAACAAACAACTATTTAATGCAAGCAGTAATAAACACACTATGTCAACTATTTATTATGCATTCTAACATGTGATAACTAATGTGGTGTGTGCAAGGTTCTATCCAGTTTCTCTATCATCATCCAACATCTCTATCTATATCACCCTCTTCGATGATTCTCTCCCTCTATCATGCTATGAGGGATGAGTTCTCCTGTGCTAACCTCATAATAAGCAGGTGGTTGGATCATTACATCATGATATACATACACCATAAAATATAAATGAATTAAAAAATTAACATGTTCATAATGTAAACATATACACTACAACTAACTCATAGCAATATAAAAATGTAACCTAAGCAATATCCTACTATCCCATAACAATATATAACTCAAAGATTAGTCAAAATTAACCAAATCAAATGTGTCAACTATAAATTTCCATGGATAATCAAATAATTTACTTATTGAGGAATCAAGATATGAAAACAACATCATAAAATTCAATTTAAAATTCATTCTCAAGTCTCACTCCAAATCCATCAAAAAAAGACAATTGTGGTCCACATCACCATTTTGTTTGAACTACATCAACTCAATAAACTCATATGTGATAATAATGAATTTACAACATCATAAAATTTAAATTCATGCACAAACATCACTCCAAATCCATAAAAAAATTTACAATCTACATTACCATGTTTATTTTTTGTTGAACTACATCAACACAACATATACATGTAAGATGATAAATGAACCATAAATCGTTACATAGTAAAACAACACTAATTGAAACTTAACAAACTTATCATTGTAAATCCAAAATTAAAATTTTCATTTAAAATATTTTTTTTAAAACATAATATTATTTTCAAATATAATAGATTTTACAACATCAAAAATTAATAATTTTTGGGTCTTTAGAAAGACCCCTCACTACTCAACCACAAAATTCACATTTCTACCACAATCCTTACTAATCCCTGCCTCCACTTCTTCTCTATCATCGTTCAATATCATTGCCTTTTCAAGATCCTTAGTCACATAATTAATATGAGCAAGATTTTTATTTACTTTTTTCATAGCATCTCCTATAGAAAGTAGACTTAGATCAACATTTATATTTTAATTCAATAAATCATTGGGATCCCATCCTTACTCTTTAATAATTTTTTGGAGTGTGCTATTTTATTTATTCAATATAACGAGCTTGTACTTGAATTGAATGGTAGAATATAATTTTTTTATACATTTTTCAAATGAAAATTGAGGACCTCAATTTCCTTTTAAAGGTTCTCATATTTTTCCTAAAATTACAAATAAAATATAATTAGATTTTAACTAAAATAACTGTGACATGAAATTTGATAAAAATGAAGATACATTATCAAAGATTTTTCCTTCTTGACATTTGCAATGACAATTAGGTTGATGTCTTTTACCCATTTATTAAAATATGACTAAGATTATACATTCAAATTCTCTGTAATTATATAAAATATGAAAATTGGTAACTTGAGTGTGGTTAATGACACCCAATCCATAGGTCACTCTTGATTTCTCTCATGACCTACCACTCTTATCTGCTTTCAATGATGTTGTCCAAGTCCATTTTTAGTCCTAATGGTCAATTTATTATGGTTCTCCATCCTTATCTTTGTTAGCCTAACGTGAACACATTCAACTCATGACCAATAGATCCTTATAAATTCTCATTCAAAGATAATTTGGAAAGGGTTGGAAAATATCACTAATTAAGAATACAAGCAATATTATTCAAGAAATCTTCCCTATTCTCTACATACAGCTAGCCAATACACTTACAAGCTCATTCAAATCTTTACACTAGATCCTAGAAACCTCAAACATATCCAATTTTAGAATTTTTTTCATTCTTATATCACAAATTTCACTAAGCACCATCAAGTGGGAGAACTACATATGGCTTGATCCCTCTTTAGAGTATTGGTATGTAGGCAGTGTGCCCACACAATGGGTGTGGATCCAAATCTAGTGAATCTTTCACACACTAACCCCCTTCCTATATAAAATTTGTCAAATCACAATAGAAGATATGTTTTAAATAAATAATCTACTTTATAGAGAGCTCTATAGACTTCCATCTACCAAAACTTTATAGACAGGGTCATAGAAACATAGTGAACAAAACCTAGAAATCTCAAATCTTTAGGACAATAGTGACAAAAGTGGACTATAGTGTTGGTGCCACTACTATCCATTTTAGTGCTCCTATCTAATCAAAAAATGAATTTTATATCTTAGTTGGTGACAATGTCTCAATCTTGAATAGTGAATTTCAGCCTTTGTCTCAGTCGAATCAATCAATTTTTAGCTAAGTTTTGTTTTCTTCTCTTTATTACTATTTTTAGAAAACTTAAAATTATAATTAATTTACATAAATTAGTACTCAAATTATTAATTAATTTTACTACTCAGACCCTTTAACTAAATTAGGAATAATACACTAATATTCCAAAAATGGTTAAATCATTTGGTGAACTTGACTTACTTCATTTGCGCATAAAAACCCTAAAACACTTAAGGCAAATTTTCTATTGATTTTTTCTATATTTTTTTATTCTTTTACCTGCTTAATAAAATCATAAATTAGCATTAAATTTTAAAATTTCATAATAATTTTTAAATAATTTTACTTCAAACCCTAGTTGCCCATACTAGGTCCTAGTATTTTCCTAGTAATTTTTTAATAATTTTTTTAATTTTTTACTAGCATATTTAAATCATAAAATTCATTCAAAATTCAATAGTAATTTTCAATTTAAAAAAAAATCCTAGTTGCATACACTAGGTCCTGTTGAATCACTAATTTTATAATCAATTTTTGATTTGTTACTTGCATATATAACTCAAAAATTCACTTTTAATAACAAAATTTCATAGTAAATTTATCAAATAATCATCTTTCAAACCCTAGTTGCATATACTAGTTCCTATTTGCTTATTGAGGTATTACCTTACATGTGTGCAAACTTCATATCTTTTTTATGCATATTCTAGTTCCTTGTTTAGATTATATTAGTTTAATCTTTTCTACTATCATACAAATTATTTCCCTTATGCCACCTAAGTTCTTTGCATATCTTCTTTCAAGATGAAGTGCAAGACTTAGAGGCAATCCTCTTAAATTCACCCAAATTCCTATAACTCGACCATATACCATGGATAAACAACTAAATTAGGTTCTTATTATAGATTCTACACATTTATATTATACTAATTTTCTTAAAGATAACTCTGATAATGAGTAGTATGAAAATAATAATGATAATGTACACACTAATGCTTATGCTCCACCATATTGGACTATTGATCCAATTCCATTAATTATTGATAATGAAGTTATCCTCAACAAAGATGTGATCCTACAAAGTCTTTGAGAAAGACTTTAGTACCAGTCCCAAGATCATACTCTTATCTTGCAATGTATCTTAGAAATTAAAAAGGCTAAGCAAGTTGAATCTTCCATTAATTCAGAGTAACCAGTTATAAATGACACTATAGGGGAAACTATGTCTCAACAAACCCCTATAGCAGCCCAACCTACCTCTATGCCACTAGCTATAGCTAGTACATATTTTTCTAGTAAATATCTTTAATCCAAGATGCTACATATTTTTCTAGTAAATATCTTTAATCCAAGATGCTACATATTGAGCAAGGTGCCTTTAGACCTATGCAGGCTTTGGATTCTTTTACTCTATTTTATACACCATTGGCACATCACATTACTTCTACACCCTTGCCACAAGGTTTTGTTCAACCTAAGCTTACTTTATATGATGGCAAGGGTGATCTAGAGACACATTTGAGATCCTTTCATGTAACATGATTGGACTATGTACCAAATAACTGGCTACTTACCAAACTATTTCTGTGGAGCCTAAAATTATGCTTTACAATGGTTCTATAGTCTACCGAATCAGTTAGTCAATGCAATCAATACTTTAGCCAACATGTTCCTAGCTCATTTTAACATTAACATCAGTGATAAAGTTTTATATGCCCAGATTACATAACAAAAACAAAGGTCTAATGAGCATCTCATAGATTATGTTCTTTGATATAAGACTATCTTGGCTAAAATTACTAGCCCCATGTGTTAGGATCTTAGAGTACAATTGATTACTTTTGTATAAGCAACTAAACACGGAATTGAAACCAAAAGTAATAAGTAACTAAAAATCAGAAACAATAAATAATAGGAGATACAAGAAACAATCAATCTATATTAAACTCTTCTGGAAGGAAATACAATGAAGAAATCTCTCTCTCCTCACACCTTGTAGATGTATAGTAATTTTCCCTCAAGAGTTCTCTCTCTCTCTCTCTCAATCAATTACAACCAACTCAATTACTAAATTGTACATGCTACGAGGATCTAACCCTACTATATAGAATACTAAAACACTAGGGTTCATGAGCCATGCATTCGCCACCCTTAGATCCACCTCTTAAATCAAAGGCTCAAATCTATTCTCCTAAAAATAACAATTCTGGAAATGCACAGAAGTCGGTGTCAGTCTGAAGATGACAGATGCCAACTGACCCCTAACTGATGTCGGCTGACCCCTAACTGATGTCAATTGGTTTTGACTGATGCCGGTTACTGTGTAAGCCTAACAACCTCCACATTAGCTCATTAGTGAAGCTTTTAGCTCCATAACTCAACAATCTCCCACTTGGAGATAAATAGCTGCACCTATACCTGTACAACAACATCCTCTAAACATCTCTGGCTTGTTTCTCCCTCTTCAAGTTCAATCTTGAAGACCAACAAAAGTTGAATGAAGATTCAAATTCTCCTTTTTTACCGGCTTTGTTAACATATCAGCAGGGTTCTTATCCATATGGATGTTTTCCAGCTTCAACTATCCATCCTTCAATACCTGTATAATGAAGTGGTACCTAAGCTGTATATGTTTGGTTCTTGAATGAAAGGCTGAATTCTTTGCCAAATGAATTGCACTTTGACTATCACTGTACAATCTGCAACTCTCTTGCTCCTTTCCCAAATCTTCCATGAACTGAGTCATCCAAATAATTTCCTTGCTAGCCTCTGTGACTACAATGTATTCTGCCTCTGTAGTAGACAAGGTAACAACCTTCTGCAACTTTGAAATCCAGCTAACCATTGTTCCACTAGCAATGAAGACATATCATGTGGTGCTTCTCCTACCATCCAAGTCACCTGCCATATCTGAATCTACATACCCATGTAGATAAGTGTTTGACCCTCCATAGCATAAATTCCTACTGCCGGTCCCTCTCAGATATCTGAGAATCCACTGAACTACTTTCCAGAGTTCCTTTCCTGGATTGGCCATAAACTTGCTAACAACTCCCACTGCTTGGGCAATATCAGGTCTAGTACATACCATTGCATACATCAAGCTCCCAACTGCTGAAGCATATGTAACTCTACTCATGTACTCAACCTCATCATGTGATTTAGGACACTATTCTTTGCTCAACTTGAAGTGTCCAGCCATAGGTGTGCTTACCGATTTTGCATCTTGCATATTGAACCTGTCTAACACCTTATTCACATAATCCTCTTGAGACAAAATCAAACTGTGATTTTTTCTATCTCTCTTAATACTCATGCCAAGGATTTTCTTTGCTACTGCTAAATCCTTCATGGCAAATGTGTGAGCTAATTTTACCTTAATCTCAGTGATTTTCTGCATGTGTGAACCTGCAACAAGCATATCATCTACATACAGTAATAAGATAATATAACTACCATTATCCAATCTGTTAAAATAAACACAATGGTCAGATTAACATTTACTAAAGCCATGCTCTGTCATAAACCTATCAAACCTCAAATACCATTGTCTTGGATCTTGCTTAAGACCATATAAGCTTTTCTTCAATCTGCACACAAGTTTCTCCTTACCTTTGACCTCAAAACCTTCTGGTTGATCCATATATATCTCTTCATCCAAATCTCTATGAAGAAATTTTGTCTTAACATCAAGCTGCTCAAGATTCAAATCCTCAATAGCAACTAAAGACAATACAGTCCGAATAGAAGTCATCTTTACTACAGGAGAAAAAATTTCACCAAAATCAATACCTAGTTTCTGTGCAAATCCCTTTACTACCAACCTAGCCTTATGTCTCATTTGTCCATTCTCTCCTTCCTTTAACGTGTATACCCATTTTTTTTTAGTGCTTTTTTTCTGACTGGTAACTCAACCAAATTCCACATATGGTTCTCTTCCAAGGAATCAATTTCCTCATTCATGCCATGCTCCCACTATTTCCTAGATTCTACCTGCATTGCCTCATCAAAACTTTCTGGTTCTCCACCATCAGTGAGCAATAAGTAGTATAAATAAGGGGAATAATGAATTGGAGGTTTACTTACCCTTTCAGACCTCCCTATGGGCATTTGAGATTCATTTACAGCTTGTTGTCCGCCTAAATTTTCTTCTGACAGTGACCGATCTCGGTCATCTTTGATCGATGCTGGTCTGCACCCGACCGATTTCTATTCCTCCTGATCGACACCGATTTCCACTTGACCAGCGTCGATTTCCACCTGATTGACATCGGTCTTTGTGTTTTTTTGTGAGTGATGATTTTTACTCGTGAGCTCATTTTGGATCATAACCTCTTCCAAATCAAGATTGCCCTGCTCAGAATTATTCAGCCTCTTGAGGTGATCGTTGTACATCACCTTCTCATTGAAAACTACATCACAGCTTCTAATAATTTTGTTAGTTTCTAAATTCCACAACCGGAATCCAAAATCTCCAAAACCATAACCAATGAAAGTGCACCGCATATATTTAGCATCCAGCTTCTTTCTATTTTCTTTATCAATGTGCACAAAAGCTTCAGAACCAAAAACTCAGAGAAATCAAAGATCTACCTTTTTTACCTGTCCAAGCCTCTTTTGGAATTCCACCATCCAGTGTAGTAGAAGGTCCTCTATTAATCAGGTAAATCGTAGTATCTACAGATTCTACCCAAAACTGTAAGGGCAAACTAGCATGCAACCTCATACTCCGTGCATGCTCCATTATTGTTTTATTCATTCTTTTAGCAACTCCATTTTGCTAAGGTGTCCTTGGAACCATCCTTTCCCTATGTATTCCACTCATAAAACAATAACTATTGAATTTATTGTTGTAGTCTTCACCACCATTGTCAGATCTAAGGCACTTCAATCTCAAACCTATTTCATTCTCAACCAAAGCTTTTCATTTCTTAAATGTGTCAAAAACATCATATTTCCTCTTTATGCAATAAACCCATACCTTTCTTGTAGCATCATCAATGAAAGAAACATAATACTGTGATCCTCCAATAGAAGCTACTTGAGCTGGTCCCCACACGTCTGTGTGAACAAGCTCCAACTTGTGCTTCTTCTTTGTTGACCCAGTTTTGAGAAACCATGCTCACAGAAATCTAGATCTATGCTTTTCAAATCTGAAAGCTTACCTTTTGACTTAAGAACATTCATTCCCTTCTCACTCATGTGACCAAGCCTACAGTGCCATAACTTTGCATCTACATCTGAAGTAGATAAAATAGAAGGATAATAATCAGTAATACAAGTAGATAGATAAAGTGTACCTACTCTCTTACCTTTTGCTAATACAAGTGCACCCTTGGAAACTTTCCAAGATTCTCTGTGAGAGTTACTGTGCAACCCTCATCACCCAACTTTCCTACAGAAATCAAATTCCTCTTCAGGATGGGTACATGCATGACATCCTTCAACACCCATGTGTTGCCATTTTGCAATTTCAGCTGCACTTTTCCTTTGCCAACAATTTTACAAGGCTCATCATCCCCGAAATAAACCTTTCCAAAATCTCCATGGACATAATCATTGAAAAATTCTCTATTTGGGGTTGCATGGAAAGAGGCACCAAAATCTAAAACCCATGATTCTATTTTATTATCTAAAGAAAATATAAGAGCATCCTGTGCAACAAAACCTACAACTTTTGATTCTTTATTACCTTCATGCCGATTTTCTTTGTTATCCTTCAACCAACAATCTTTCTTTACATTCCCTTTCTTTCCACAATTCCAATAGGTTATTCATCCATTTCTAGATTTGGATCTACTTCCCATCTTTGACCTTGATTTCCCTTGCTTGCCCTTATCTCTTTGCCTTCCCCTGCTTTTGACACTTAAAGCATTACTTGATGTTTCCCCTGTGCTTTTCTTACAAATTTCTTCATTCAAGATTACATTAACAACATCATCAACTTTCAAGATATTTGAAGCAGATGCAGTATTACTAACTGCCATTACCAAACTATGCCAACTTTCAGGTAAAGAGCATAAGATTAAGAGAGCCTTAATTTCATCATCAAAAACTATTTTGACTGAATTTAACTAATTTACTATTATATGGAAATCATTAAGATGACTAGATACATATCCACCTTCCTACATTTTCAAATTAAATAATTGCTTCATAAGATATACCTTATTCGAAGCTGAGGGTTTTTTATATAAATTTGCCAAAGTATCCATTAACTCTACCATTTTCTTTGCCTATGATAAGTTGGAAAACACAGAAGCTCTCAGGCTCAACCTTATAGATCCAAGATCCTTTCTATCAAGAAAATTCCATTCTTCATCTTCCATATCTATGGGCTTCCTTGAAACCCCACCCAACGATAAATATAGATCTTTCTAATACAAATAATCTTCAATCTGCATCCTCCATAATTGATAATTCTTGCCATTGAATTGCTCTCACTCAATCAGAAACCCCTGTGAGTGAATTATGTAATCAACAAATACTAACATGCTTTGATACCAGTTGTTAGGATCTTAGAGTACAATTGATTACTTTTGTATAAGCAACTAAACACGAAATTGAAACCACAAGTAATAAGTAGCTAGAAATCAGAAACAACAAATAATAGGAGATATAATAAATAACTAATCTATATTAAACTCTTTTGGAAGGAAATACAATGAAGAAAGCTCTCTCTCCTCACACCTCATAGATGTACAGTAATTTTCCCTCAAGAGTTCTCTCTCTCTCTCTCTCAATCAATTACAATCAACTCAATTACTGAATTGTACATGCTACGAGGATCTAACCCTACTATATAGAATACTACAACACTAGGGTTCATGAGCCATGCATTTGCCACCCTTAGATCCACCTCTTAAATCAAAGGCTCAAATCTATTCTCCTAAAAATAACAATTATAGAAATGCACAGAAGTCGGTGTCGATCTGAAGATGACTGATGACGGCTGACCCCTAACCGATGCCGGTCAACCCTTAACCGATGTCGGTTGGTTTTGACTGATGCTGGTTACTGTGTAAGCCCAACAACCTCTACATTAGCTCATTAGTGAAGCTTTTAGCTCCATAACTCAACACCATGGCTGATCAAGAGTTAAAGGATCTCTTCAAACAGAGTCTTCTACCATCTTTTCATGAATCAATTATGTTCAAAATATTCTCTTCCTTCACTGAATTATGTCACACACTAAAGGAAAGAGAAGCCAAGTTAATTTCAATGGGCAAACTCAAGTACACAAGTATCTCAAACATAACAAATAAGAGTAACAACAAAGTCCCATACAAAGTAAATGTCAATGATAATAAAAGTTAGAATCAACTTACAGTTAATGTAGCTTCAGATCCCCCTCAACGAGTGGTTTTATCAACACTTCCTTGGTGCACCTTTACCAATCTACCAATTTATCCATCTAGAGTTTTACAATATCTATTGGAATGTAACATCATATCTCTTCCTCCTATTCGATAAGTTGACCCAACAAAGTCTCTTCCATGGGGATATGATCAACATGCATTTTATGAGTTTCATAGGGCACTAGGCCATACAATAAATAGATGTGTTAGTTTGAGACATAAGATACAATATTTGATAGATGAAAACCATATTGATATTGGCACTTTAGTTGAGCCTCCTTAGGTAAAAAAAAATAGAATAAATCTTTGAAAATATTTTTAGATTCTTTTCCACAATGTTCCAAATAGGAGACAGGGGACACATCAGGGGTTCACCATGCATATCATGAACATCCCCCATCAGATACATACAAGGAACCTTCAGTTGCGACACATCCTTTGAGAAACATGATTGGTGTATACAATTCTAGAGTTTTAGCTAGACCTTCCATCTCCTTCTCAAAACAAGAGATCATTGAGGATGATACAGATTATCATGTATTCTTTATCAGAGCTTACCTTTATAATCATCCTATTCATAATGTTCTCATAGATAATAGATCTATTATGAACATGTGCACTATGACATCACTACAACATTTAGGATATTAAGAGTAGGATATTACCCTAATATACATAGGTATTAATAGATTTAGGGGGCACATACATACTTACTTTTAGGTTGGCCCAACACATGTGGCCATACCATTCACTAGAGTTCTTAATGTAGGAGTTTTTGATATGTTACTTGGTCAATCATGGATCTAAAAACTTCAATTAGTACCTTTTAAAGTTCATAGATGCATGAAATTTATTCATGCTAATTAGTTTGTTATAGTTGGTGGAGTTCTATATCTCCTCACTTTAGATCCATCTTCTACTTTACAGTCACCTATTTTAGTTTTACCATCAATTTCAATTTTGCCACTAGTTATAGTTCCTCCTCTAGTTCTGATTTAGACATAGTTGAGGAATCCATCATCAACATAGAGATTTTATACACCTCCACATCTTCAAGATTATAGATAGCTTCCATCTATAATGTTCACACCTAGGGTAGTATCATTGAGATCTCATGCATCTACTCATAAAACACATGTTCATAGAACTTATCCTACTACTAGATGGGTCCCTAAGATCCCTACAGTAGCATCCACTTATCAGAGTTATAGGGAGACCCCACAGTTAGTTTCTACTTTAGAGATTTCAAAGCATTTATAGTATATATAACTTTTAGAGCTATAGTCTCAGCATTTCCATTGTGCTTCATGATCATGAATGATTTCTCTCTTTAATACAAGACACCATGATAGGGAGTCTCCCATGAAACTCATCAGTTAGTATCATCCTTTCCCCACTTACCTGTACATATTTTATTATTTTTTATTATACATAGCTCAAATATATCAATAATTCTAAAATATTCAATTATTTCACAACACAAAAACATATAAATAACTCTAAAACACCAAAAACATTTTGATTTTATGCATTATCCATGCTTTAAATTTATAACATCATGCTAGACTTACATCTGTTGTTATTTGTCAATTTACCTACATTACCATGATTCACTTGATCTCTTTTGAGTGTGAACAGTGACATCTAGCTCTTTGATTGCTTCACTCTACCCTTTAATGGGGCATCCTAATTCTACATTGAGACATACATCAATATACATACCCACTGGGGGCATCTTATACATGACTACACCATACAAGTTATGTCATTCCTACACCACACACTCTATTTATCATGCTAATGTACATTATTTACTAGCTTACATATATTATTCTATCGACGCTCATTAGTATATAGCAATTATGTATTTCTTATCATATACCTAGTATTGTACTAACATGTCTTACATACTTTCCCTCTTACTTTGATTATTTAGATGTGATCGTATTTTTAGTTATCACATGATTTATTTTCTTTTGTAACATATCTTGATATGATTGCATTTTCTAGTTCCTGATTATCTCCTATATGTGCCTTAGGACATTTTCCAATGTCCTTTGCCTCTATTCATATGTGTGCCTTAGGATATTTGTCAATATAATTTGTCCATACTCTTTTATATTATTGAAACTTTCACACCAACCTTTCTTGTTTCAATTATATGTGTATGTGGAATTTGAACATGCCTTGTATGCTAGCTTTTCAGTTTGAGTTATATGTGCCCATGTCCCTTGTTTGCTTGGCCCCTTGGCCACCCTTGTATGCTTCTTTTTTTCCCCTTGTGTTCTTGTTTTTTTTTTCTTCTCATTGTTTGCAATTCCATGATTCACATCATGCATTTATCTTGCTTTCTTAGATGCCATGATGGACATCATGCTCCATTCCTCCAACTAACAACTAACAACTAACTAGAATTTCATTTCTAGTTCAATACATTTCACATATTATTACATTGTTATATCCATCTAGGCATACCCTTGTTAATATAACAATATCTCAATACAAATCATGTTATATCTTGTTGATTATCATTACTATATCATGTATCTTTTTAGCATGACACACTTGTAGGGCTCTTTCTTCTGAGGGTAGTTATTATAGGGTCTTCATTCCTACCCTCAGAAGAGGAGGCAACAAACAAGGGTTTTGTCTCAGATATCAAAGATCCTAACAGTAAAAAGTAGCATTTATCAAACCCAAAATAGCAACCAAACATCAAAATAGTTAGAAGAAACCAAATAGACAATGAAAATACTAGAACAATAATCATATTTGGCCCAAAATAATAGTGCCCAACTTGGACTATAGTGCTAGTGCCACTAGTGTCCACTTTTGTTGCTCCTATCTAGATAATATAAAAACCACACTTTTCAAAATAAGTTAAAAATGTAGGTTTAGCTAAAGTTTTACATAGCTCAAACAATTCATAATCAGTAATTTTTAGTACACTTTCACTTAGATAATCTAGATATAGGGGCAATCATGCATGGCATGATGGATCTCATTTCAAATTTTAGATATGGTAGTTGATATTACTTCCAAATTAGAATCCATGTTTTAGACACCAATGATTAGATGCAATGTGCATAACACATTACCCAGGCATTCTCAATAGTTGTGTGCCTTATTCTATCTGAAGGTGGTTGACATCATTTTAAAATGGCTTTCATACAAGCCTAACTTCCATATCCATGAGTTCTCAAGTTCCTGAGTGGCTTTCATACAAGCTTAGTGCACCAGTTTTAGATTGGCTTTCATACAAGCCTAATATCCATATTTCAAAGTGGCCAAGAGTGGCCTAGTTTCCAACATACATTCAACTATCCATAACAACATTTTTAGATCATATTAAATTCATGGGCTTTAGGAGCCATCTCATATGACTCACATTTCATACTGGTATTAGTTCATAGCTTCACTTCATGAAGCAATGATAGAGCCAAAGGACTAGCTAGCCTTTGTATTCTTGATCCACATATTCAAAGGGATTGGACACATAGTCTAGACATCAATTAACACATGCATGATCACCTATATTTACTTAGTAGATAATGATGGAGCTAAAGGCCCAACCTTTGCATTCTTGAGCCACTTTTGGGGAATTGAAAACTTATCTTTGTTCATGATATTACTCTTGGTATAACATCATCTAGCATTACTCAGCATCACTCAGCATCATAAAAATTATTATATTGATCCATTCAATGAGGTGTACTCATTATTTTCTCTTCCTCTCTCTCTTACTCAGATTTTTACATTCTTATTTTAGATATACCATATCTAGTATGAACTGATCTACTCTTTGTTTTTATTGCAGATTCACACTTCATAGCTTGCTCTTTATGCACACCCAACATCACATAGCTTCATGAGCTTCACCTTTATAGGTAAGTTTAGGTACGCTTTTTATTTTTTATTTATCCTAGTATTTTTATTTGATACATCACTAGAATAAAGGGGGGGGGGAAATGTAGTCATATAAAATGTGAAAATTGATAACTTGAGTGTGGCTAATGACACCCAACCCATAGGCCCCTCTTACTTGCTCTCATGACCCTCATATGCATCTTTTCATTATTTCCAGTCATTTTTAGCCTTCCAAACTTGATCCCAACTGAGGTAGACCCCTCTTTCCATGATAAATCAATCCCCTCAGGTCCTATCTACTCAAGACAATAGTGCCACACTAGGACTATAGAACTGGTGCCACTCCTATATGCCTTTAGCACTGTTGTCTAAATCTATTTTTGGCCCCAATGATTAATTTATTTTATTTATCTATCCTTATCCTTATCAACTTAACATCAACACATTTAAATATAAAATCTCATTCAAAGATCATTTGGAAAGGGTTGTCAAATATCACTAAGCAAGAAAGAATACAAGTAAGACTATTCAAGCAATCTTCCTTATTATCTGCATATAGCTAGCCAATACACTTAAAAGCTCATTCAAATCCTTAAACCATCCCATAACCACCTCAAGCATATCTAGTTTTAGTATTTTTTGTATTCTCATTTCATAATTTCACTAAAACCATCAAGTGGGAGAGCTACATATGGTTTGATTCTTCTTCAGAGTAGTGGGATGCAGGTAGCATGCCCACACAAGGGGTGTGGATCTAAACCCAATGAATATTACACATATTAACCCCCCCCCCCCCCCCTCTTTCTCAAAATTGGTCAAATCACAATGAAAGATAAGGTTTTAAGAAATAATTTTCTCTACAGCGAGCTCTATAGACTTCCAACTGCCAAAACTTCACAAACAGGGTCACATAGACATAATGAATAAAACCTCGAAAGATCAAATCCTCAAGACAATAGTGGTAGAGATAGACTATAATGTTAGTGCCACTACTATCTAGTTTTGATGCTCCTGTAAAATCACTAAATGAATTTCATATTTTAATTGGTGATAGTGTCTCAGTCCTGCATAGTAAATTCTAGCCTCTATCTCAGTTAGATCAATCAATTTTTAGCTAAGTTTTATTTTCTTCTTCTTATTACTATTTTTAGAAAAGTTTTAATTGTAATTAATTTACATAAATAAGTATGTTAATTATTATATATTTATTTACTAACTACTCAGACCCTTTAACTAAATTAGGAATAATATACCAATATTCCAAAAATTATTAAATCATTATCTAACCTGTTTAGCATAATATTCAACACATTATCATTTTAAATATTAGAAATAATAACATATTAATATTTATCTTGAACAAGCAAATTATCAATATTGTTGGGTTCATGTTTCACCAATAAAAACAAATTTTCTCATTGGGAGTGGTTGTGATAATGGGTATTTATTTCTTTAATCAATGTATTTGCCTGAAACTCCCAAACTAATACATTTTTTAGCTCATCTATAACTCCCTACTTAAGAATTGAAATAATATTTTCTAATAATAAACTATTTAATGGAAAATATATAATGGCATCATCAGATAAGTTAACATTGACTGGTAGGGTGGGGGTGAAGAGGTACAAGGTTCCTCCTGAGTAGTTACATGAACATCTACACTTTGAATAAAATCATGTGGATTAAAATTAACACCACCAACTTCTCCACTGTCAACCTAGGATATTCCTCATTAAGATCAATTTTTTTCAAACAAGTTAATTTATGTGCATTAAAGATACTTACAATAGATAAAATGGGGAATTCAAAACTTGATAATTGCAGTGTTCCTCTATTAGGTGTTGGTGCTTATGGTAATGGAAGAGTCTTCCCCCTTGTGTGAATTACATTAGATTTTGGTGTCAATGGCATAATTTTTATCATAGATTGAGGTTACCCTAAAAAAAATATATATATATTTAAAAAATGGTAAATTCAAAAAATTATATTAAATGCTAATTTGAAATTAAAAGTTTAGTACTTATATTTAAGACCATATTTCCTCCAATATATGCACCATATTCTAAGTAATGGGGGTGGTTTGAGATACTACAATAAGAAAAATTATAGTAAAAAAAACCAAAACCAAAACATGAAATATAAAATACATTGCAGAGAGGGTTGAGAAGGAATATGAAATGTTGGGGTTTGTTGTTGTTGTTGTTCCATGCCAACCTCAACTAATACCAAGTCAATAGAAAAAAATCAAATAAATAAATATGATAATGAACTTGAAATTTAAAATGTCATTTGAAATTTTTAAATAATTAAACCTGCGTACAGTGATGATGAGGAATAAATGCTTGGATGTTTCAAAATCCAAAATGAATGCAAAGATAATTTTACAAACTCAGAATCTACAAATCTTTCAACTACATGTTATCTTTTTGACACATTATTTTTGTGTCATAAAGGCACAAAATCTTACTTGTAACAAACAAAGTTAAAACAAATATTAATCTTTAATTTTATACATTTCATCAAAAAATAAACAAATATTAATCCTTAATTCAGGTGTTGAATTTGAATCATAAACTAACCTCCTGTTCATCAACAAACAAAGCATATATGATCATCTTTGGATTCAACATAGTTAGAATCGTAATTTTTTGGAGGTCATATAAGGCCTCATAGTACAAGACCAAAATAAAATTTGAATAGGAAAGTGTGGAATTGAGATTGGTACAAGTATAATTTAATTCTAACCTAATCCTAGAAGAAATGAAAGTGCATCCATCATATCTCAAACTAGAAAGAGTGCAAAGAATGTAAACAACTACCAAACAGGTAATATCTACTGGTCTTCCCTATAGTATGATTATGAATAAAAATTGAATCATTACTTTAAGAAAAGGGTCAGAAACATCATCCACATGGAGGCCCCTATTGCAACTATTTAAAATGAAAGTGAAAAATAGGAATAAAAAAGTTAAATTTTCAATATGAAAAACAAATTTACATATCAAAATTTGAATTTTCAATATTAAAAAAAGATTTACATACCGGTTTAATTGATCTACAAGTCAAAAGTTGAATCCAAATATTTCTTGTTATCATCTATCAACATAAATTTTAGAGTCATAGGGTTAGCATTTTGAAATAGAATCCCTATTATATTATGAGTCTCTTTTGATGAGGTACCAAAGTAGATCATTCTAAAGTCAACATTCACAGTTAACCTCTTCTTTCTAGGTCATAGGAAGACATTAGCAATTTTAGTAGCCCATGGTCTATTTCATAATGGGTCATGTAGAGCAAGCTGACAAAGATGCATTTTGAAATCCATTCATTGTAGGTTTCAAGTTATCGTACCATCTTCAAAATGTCTGGGCATAACAAATTCCTAAAAATGTATTCTCTTTTCATTGATGGCTAGCTAACTACTTGAGTAGAGAAATTATTGTGGGTGGAGTGAAGGGTGGATGAGAAAACTATTCTACAAAATGTTTAAAATGAGGATAAAGGGTGGGTATTTATAGTTTGAGGGTGGAAACTGAGAAACTAGCCAACATACTAGATACAAGGGTCACCCAATAACATTGAATGATAACAATACGACCAACATTAGACCTCATTTTTTGGCACAACCATTCATTACCTCTATTTAAACTAATCATATAGCACCACCATCTGATAACCACCATACAACATCATCATTCAATAAAAACCATTTGGTATCTACCATTTGACACTCACCATTCATCATCAATGTTTATCACCTACCATTTGGCACCACCATTTGGAACCTACCATTTGGCACAACCATTTGACACCTATCATTCGATACCATCATTTGACACCACTATTTGGCACCTACCATCTGGTACCACTATTTGACACCTATCATCTAGAACCACTATTTGGTACCTATAGTTCAACACCAACATTTGATGCCTACCATTCAATACATACCATTCGACACCCATTATTCAACACACACCATTCAATGTAGTCATTTAATATACCCATTCAGTATGGCCTTTCAATGGTTTAATTTGGCATTTATCTTTTGGTGCAACCAAATGGTTGTACAAGAAAAATTAAATATTCATAGTTTTCCATCACCCATATAAGATTCGCTATAGATGTGAGTCAATTTTCCATAATTTTTTCAAATAATTCTAATATGTTTTCTAGTATGGCCTCCTAAAATTAACCTTGATTCAATTGTATAGTTTCATTAAAGTTTTCTCCATGTAAACAAAATGCATGATCAAAAGGGATTAAAAAATGTTTATGCCACCATACTAGACATAGGTTTTATTCTATATTTTATATATAGTTCAATTGATGTAAAATTAAATACATGATTGAAATATAATGAATAATGTTCATGCCCCCATCATGACCATAGATATGATAAGTCTGAAGTGGAATGACAATCAGTATCTATTTAAATATAAACTATATTGTTGTGTATGTGCATGAACTATTATCATTCCTCAAGAATATGAAATTGTGTATATGTGTATGAACTAGTATCATGCCCCTTGAATCTATATCAATTCATATAAAATGTTCTGCATCTATATGTTGAATTTGAGAAACTATATCTCAAATGTTTGTGTATGTGTAAATATGCAATTCTTATTACTATAAACTAGATGCATATGCTATGCATATGCACCCAAGTGTGTATGAACATGTGCTCAAGTATTTATAAATTGAGTTAATATGAATGGAATATTCCCCTATATTCTATATCAAAGTGTCAATATATTTTATGTAACTAAACCATCTGATATTTGAAAAAATTATAATCTATAAAATATGTACTTTGATCTATTTTTTTCTCATGATGCATATGTCTCTATGAGAAGACCAATGTAATGCCCCATTTTGAGGTCATGGATGTGTCATCTAAGTCACTCATCTGAAAAGAAGAGTAAAATGTATTATTTCATGTATAAAGATAACATCATGTAATATTATGTGAACATGTGGATATATGTCATCATAGTAGTACACATGTCAATTAAGACATGTATGTAACATATGTAATGCATGTAATATAAGTTTCATGTCTAGATAGACATATCAATGATGCATGTAATAATAGGATGACTAAAAAAAAAAATACAGTAAAAATACATGATATATATCATGGCATCGCTTAATGTCAAAAATCTCAACAAGCATAATAAGATCAAGTGTTAGTGTCACACATAAGGCCAGGAGGCACATATAAGGGACATTAAAAATTCACAACAAATAAGGCCAAGGGCCACACACAAAGGAAAATAAATATGTCACAAAAAAGTGACATCAAATATGGTACATCAAATAAGGACAAGGGCCACACTCAATGGACATAAATATGTCTCAAACAAGGCCAAATGGCCACACATAATAGATAATCACTGGTAGCCTATCATGTAAGAGAGTAATAACATCAAATAAACATAGAAAAAGTAATCTAATATATACCATCTATATGTATAAATGTCACTTTAATGTATAAATAACATATCCATACATAACACTGTGTAAGATATGAGTAACTAGAAAGACACGTGTAAACAATCTAGGTAGTTCAATATGGTATAAATGTCATAAAAATATATAGCTTATAATTTTGAGACATGTGGAATAAGATGCCCATATTATCATCATGGCCACTAGGTAGAAGAAAGTCCAACATCTATATGTCCATGTATAACATGTATGTATGTAGGCATTATTTCTAAATTATATAACAATTTAGTCTTGTACACATAAAATACATATCATGGATGTACCTGTAGCTTCTAGGCCCTTCCCGTTGTTGAAAGGCTCACATATACTATTTCTCTATGCATATTGTTTATCTTTTATTCTGATCAATGTTATTTTGTTGACTCAAACCTTATATCATGTGAATAATGTTATAAGCCTATTTATCATCTATCTCTATAAGTTCTAGACTTGTGCCTTCTTTCCAGTTGCCCAAACACTTACATTCCAATCAAATGCCTATGTCGATGCAAGTATCCCTACCCCATAACAAGTGTTGAGTGACCCAAAGTCATCAAATTTATAAATGAAACATATCTAAAAGGTTGACCTAAGTGATTCAATGTGAGATATTCTCCAAAGGGATTGGTATAAATACATGATCAATCCTCATTCATTCCTCACTTGGAAACTTCTTACCAAATGACAAGGTAAATTACCAAAAACATTCAATCAAGCACTAAAATGAGAAAAGCTTCCCATTTTCTCCTATTTCCATATCTATCATAGGGGTAACACATATACATGTCTAAAGGATCATCTTATGGGCCACATTTTAAAAGTTACAAACTAGGTCACTTTATGTACTTGTTTATCACACATTGTATGATACACACACAACAAAACATGTAGGGGAGATGTACATAAATTTGAGGCCCTCTTCAGAGTATTGACTATGTAGGTAACACTCATTGATAGAAGGATATTTAAGTCATATTGACACTGTGTGACCATTAACCCATTTTTCCCACAACTAATATGAATATGAAGAACTAGGGTTGGTTTTATTTGACAAGGAGTGATAGTCTATGACTTAGATCTAAATACAATAAAGTGAAGGTGACATAGAACCTATAAGTATCTAGGTGGTCATATATAATTTCAACCTATATTTTGAACCAAACACCTATGTCTAAGTTAGATAAAAGCATTGGGATGTTGATGAAAATATTTATAGCTATATAGGTATTATTTTAAAGATCAGGTAACTGATTTAGAATTTAGATCTAGTCTAATTTCTTCATGTTCTAAATCTAGATCTGTATTAGCATCAAAATCAATAATCTTATTTTCATTATCATTTTAATGTCTAACATAGTTATACTTTATATCTTTAGTATATATTAATATAATTAATTTAGTATATGTTTATCTGATTTTTATAATTAATTGGCCTATTTTATAAATAATCTACCATCTTTGTTCCCTAGGCTATCTCTACCTCTTTAACACTAGATTACCCAATTTAGATTTTAGAGTTGATGTCTTGCAGCACACATACATACCATGAAATGCATGCATATGAAATAATATGTTATCTTTGAAATATGTGATAAATAACATATGTAAATAGTGTAATTTGATTAATAACATCATTCTTAGGTCTTGAATTGCTATTTTTGAATATTTTGAAAGTTTTTATTTTATTTGATTATTTGAAATTTTAATATTTTTGGAATATTTGATCTGAGTGCTCATGAATTTGAGAATAAGTCATCCTTATTAGGATTGAAGTTGATATATAATAGCTTGTCTTTGAGATTATGTAACCACATTACCTCTTCTTCCTCTTTTATTTTTTATTGTTCAAATTATGTACTTTTTGCCATCTCAAAAACTTTGTTTTTTATGGTAAGCATCATTGTTGCATAGATCATGATCACTCTTCATGCATGTGAAAAGGTTAGATATTGATTGGTTTAAAAAAAAATCTATCCAAATGTGAAAAGCACCTGATAATTATGACAAATGAACCATATGTGTGTATCGACCACTTTTGGTCCACAAACTATTGGTAAAAAATATATCCAAGGGGTTCTCGCCAATGTGTGCTATGTTGTAATTTCATGATGTCAAGTATAAATTGTTGTAACCCTCTAATATTGCATATATATTCATATTTTTTCCATCAATTGGAATGTTTTTATAATATCCACCTTCCATGTATATTGTAATTGTTAATTGCTCCTATTGAGAACATTTTTTTATTTTTATAGTTACAGATGGTGTTTTTGTAGAGCTTGATGTGAGTGGTTCCTCTTGATGCTATATTAAATTCATAATGCCTTATTTTTTTTGTATATTTAAATATGATTTTTTAATGCATCATATTTATTTGTGTAATGTCTGATGACTATGTGATAGTCACAATTTGATTTTACTTATTAATGGGTAAGACATCCCATGGCTCGATGTCAAGTAAATGGTAATGTGATGATATTATGATCAAGCAATATTTTCAATGTATTTCTTGGTTTATCTTGAAAACTAGTCACTTAAAATTATGATAGAGACTTGGTATCTACCATTTTCACATTATTTACTTAAATGTATGATTGATTCTTTGTCTAAGTCATGTTTGACTTTAGTGTTTCCTAGGGCTGGTGTGAGATAGTATTGTAACTCTTGTTTGCATTTAGAATGTACTCATGATCTATCATTATTTATTTTCCTTTTCCCTTGGAATATTTTCCCTGAATAGGAAATTTTGATCTATCACTTTTTTTTACATATGAGTCATCTCAATATTATCCAATTTTAACATGTGTGAATAGAGTATAGGATAAGTATTCCTCTAAAAGATTGATGTTTAAATTTCATAGATAATAATTTATCATATCTTCCATGTTGGTATCTATATTATCACTGTCATAATAATATATGACTATGCCATCTTAATATTTCAAATTCATTAATAAATGGATATTAGGAATAAGTTTCAGTTGTTTTATATTCATTTATGGATCATTTTGTATGATTTATTTGGATGTTAATATTGGTTCCTTGTCCTTTTTTATACTTGATTTATCCACCTAATAAGTATGCATTAAAGCAACTAAAATGCGCTGTGAAGGAGAAATAATAGTATGATCTTCCAAATACAATTATGATTGGTCCACATTAATAGATTGAGTCATCTTCTAATATCTGAAAGGATCACCATTTACTAGTTGGGTATAAGAATAGACTTCATGATGTTGCATTTGATACATAAGTGTAATGTTAATGGTACTACTTCTATAGAATGTATCTATGGTCAACCCAAAATAAAGTTATAATGTAACTAATGAGGAATAACATAAAAAGTAGTATGTACAATCTTGGGACCTCGATTTACTTCCAATAATGTGGATCCAATTATCTAACATGAAGTGTTATCGAATCTTTTTATGCTTTGATATTATTTTTTAATGGTATCCATGTTAATCCTCGATAGTTGTAAGAAGGTAGTATTGCATATATTAAGTTTAAAACCATGATCTATCAACACACATTTTACCAAGATATATTGAATTTGAACTTGAATGAATAATGGTATATTTTTTTCAATTATCTATTATGTAGATAAGTCCTCTTTATTGAATGTGATGACTTTGTTTTAATCCTTGAATATATTCATAATAAAGATAAATGATACAATTTTTGTATATTAGGGAGAGTTATTTCTTGCAATGCCTTATATAATACATCTTTATAAACTATTGATATATTTAGTATCTCCAAGACATAAATCTTATCATTGGTGTTCTTTAGTTAATTGATTTAATGTCATACCATTTCGGTTGATTGGTTTTCTTCATGTGAGATGGAGGGGGTTGAGGAGGACTATGTTGACTACCTTCATTTTGTGGCATATGATGGGGATAATTACCTCATCTAGTGTTAAAATAATGGACCACATAATCTTAAATAAACCATGGGTGAATAATGGGAGTGAGATGGTAGCTAATAAAACCTTGAGATCTAGGGGAGGAGGAATAGAAGGATTTATGCATGTACTTTGTCATTTGGTTGTAATAGAAGGAAACTATGATTGGATGTTGTAATAATAAGATTGGAGGAAGGCTTGATATTATTCATTATTATTTTTAGCCTTATTAATATTCTTAGATTTGATCTTATTGACCCATTTACTTAAATAATTAATCCAAATAAGATACACTATATATGTACATCAATATGAAAAAAACCTTCATGACTTGGGTTAACAATAAAATGTTCATTCATTATGGCCATAATTAATGTGTATTATTAGGGAATAATTAAAATATCAAGTTTGAAAATAAAACTCTAAGGCTGAAATATGAAAACCTAGAAGGATGAAACCTTAATGGAAACCTAGGGTTTGGCATAGTTCTATATGTGTGTAGGTTCACCAATATGTTTTACCCTAAGTTGGATTTAAAAATATTAGTAGGATATAAACTTGAAATTTAATTCATATATTAATATTTAGAATTCAAGCATACATCTAAATACAATATACTACAATTAATTACAATGATTTGATAAGTGACATATGCTAAATATAGTAAGTACAAAAAAATTACGAGTACTTAAATTTTATGGTTGATTGTATGATTGTGATTGTATTATAGAAGTCAAAATCACCTAAAATTAGGCTTATGATTCATCTTGGATCAGGCACTATACATCTATTTATGTAAGGTCAGTTTCATCAATCCAAACTAATATTTTTAGTAGATACTGACCTATGTTGGTTGGTATTGATCTATGTGTAAATTAGAGATTATGAACATATAATCATCTTCACATATATCTATATGTTTTGTATGCATGATCCCAAAATTGATGATACGTGTAACTCCAAAAATTAGTCCCATTCACCTTGAAACCCTTGGTTTGATTATGAGGGCTAGAAACATGAAATATTTAGGAAAGTGTAATGGGTTGATTTTAACCCAATCACCCTTGTTTGATGATTAATTATTGACTATGTATCTAATTCTTCGAGGAGGGAAATCAAACCACACATAATTATCCCACATGGTGTGATTATGCAATTGTGCTTCTTTTATATTTGTATGCACCTAATGATTTATATTTTATACTTTAAAACACTTACTTTGAATTGGATTTAGTGTGCTTCAAACTTGGCATATGATTGATCCTAATGATAGATTCATAGTTTGGGAAGATTAGGGATTTTTTCTAAATGTACAATAATGTATAGCTGTGTACCAAATAAGCAACAAATCCCTTTTAAATAAGACATTTATTTGTTTATTTATGAGTATAAATGGTTAATTTATCATGTCATCAACATGATAAAAAATATGGTCTAAACCTAAGGAAAGGTTTGATTTTGAAAAGTATTCCTTATTGGAAGAGGTTCATTTCTAACTAGATTGAGTTAGTATCGACTAGTAATATTGACTAAAACTGATAGAACTAACCTATGTACAAGTGAACTGAATTGAAAGTCTATATTTTTTTATGCATGATATATATATTTTTTGAAATAGGTAGTGAGGTTATTTTAGGTATGTAATAACATAATGAAAGGGTCAATTCATAAAACAACATGTAAGTGTGAGAGAATGGAGGATTAGGACTATGTTTGTGTGCTCAAGTTGTGCATTTTAAATTTATATCAAGATTTTCATTTCCAAGTACTTAATACAAAATTTTAGTATTTACATGTTTTTGGAGTTCAAAAAAATAGAGTGTCCTTTTAAGATACTTTTCATGCATATATACTAAAATCATTATATTCCATGGGAATCTATTTCATCAAGATACTTTATTGATTTTATTTTTTCATGTGTAAGGAATATTCAAATGATAGATAAGCTAATGAGTTTGATAACACATTTTAAAAATATTTTCCCATCATATCTAGTACTCTTTGCATTGCATGAAATCAGAAAATTTCATGTATTTTAACACGTTTTATATAAAATAATGGTTTAAGAGGTCAATGAGTTTTAAAATGTCCTTTAAAAATCCTTTTTGGTGCATATATAGATTCCATTAGATAATTTTTCTTTGTGTGTATTTTTTTCATTTTTATTGTGATACTTGTGATCAAAGAATTTGACAAAGAGAGGAGGTTAGTATAGTGTTAGTTCCAAAAACCATGAAATAAACACACTAAAAAAGCTCACATATCTAGGCCTAGATATAGGGGGAGTTTATTGAACAAATCTAGTGAAAACCCAACTAAAATGCAAATAAAAGACAACTTTCGTTACCTTCCTTGATTGTTCCATGAGATCTCTTCATTGGCTTGCTCAGATTATGCTCAAAAGGTTTTCATCAATGGGGCTTGGCTATCTCCATCTCCTCTTATCACCATGGTTTGATTTTACTTGTCTTGGCTTGATTTTGGCATTAAAATATTATGGATTTGCTTCATGGATCAAATCCAACATTATAACTCTACTATGTTCAAGCCATCTAAATGAAGAGCTCTAGGCTTATATTTATAGATTTAGCAACTAACCCCAACCAAAGGTGAGTTATAGGGTAGTTATGAATCGGAATGGGTTCAAAATTGACCTAGGTGAGTCAAAATTAACTCCTTTACATTTATGAGTTGTCAAGCACTCATGATTTTCAATAAATAGGCATGGGTGGGATATTTTGGATTTTGGACAACTCAAAAAGGTAATGGTTACTTCATAGGATATTATTTTCATTTTTTTAATTTTCCTTTTTGATAATTTATTTAATTTCTCATGGGTGAATTAAATTAGGACTTGATTAGGATTTGATTTGCTTTAACATGATAATTAATCCTTTTTAGGCATTTTGACATTTTTGAATGATTTTGAATTACTTGATCTGTGCATTTGATCTATTTAGTTGACTTATGGGTCAAATTGATTTATTTTCATGGTTACAAAGCCAAATTTAAGACTCTTAATAATTCTTAGGTTAGATTTTCAATGGTTGGTAAGAATTGCTCTAAATTCAGATATGAAGCCATTGGTGGCCAATTTTAGATGTCTATAGTTTACCCCTATTTGGAAAGGTGTTAAAAGCTATAAGCATAGTAACATCTTATCAAATAATAAAAATTTTATTTTGTTCTTATGATTTAAATTGTGATGACTGAACTATAGTTTCCCCCTTGAGGGAGAGATTGGAAAAGGGGTCAAAAAATGGTCCCTCAAAAGAAGGAAATGAGCCTTCCAAATAAAAGAAAGTGATGGGGTAATAACACAATGATTTATCCAAAATTGGTCAAAATCACTGAGAATGTATGTGGGATGGTGTACCATGGTTTTCCCAAAGGTTTTTATAGGCATTGTACCCCAATAGTGACAATGTGGTATGATAACACAAAGATTTGCCCAAAGGTGGCTATAATCATTGAGAAGATGGAGCTACCCTAGTTAAGACATATAAACATGATAAAAACATGCCCTAGATGGGAATAATAAATTAAATGATTAGAATTAGTAATAACATAATGGTGTGCCCAAAGGTAGGTAAAATCATTGAGAATACATGTGAGACAATGTGTAATGACTTAACCATAAGGGGTTATAATCATTGGATGTCGATTATGGAAAACATGATTGATAGATGATGATTGAAAATATGATGATGACAACTTAATATAGAGGATGAATATGAATTGAGACAACCTACTAGTATGGAGATGCTCCTCCAAACTAATAAAGGTGGAAATTCTATCGTTATTTAATTACTCTATTTGGGATATAATTGGAATTGCTAATGGTGTAGGTGTTGAGGAGATGTTGATACTACAATTGTTGTGTATACTTCTTGAAGTTGATTTTTGATATAACATGTGATGGTAGGCATCATCATAGAACATCATGAGGACTTGGCTGAAAGATGCATAAGGATTGACTCATGTGATCTGATACTCAAGGGAAAATAATACACCAATGATAAAAACCATGATGATAATTGTAGGCATATGAATATGGATGGATTCAAGACTAATGCATGTAAGGAATTACCCAATGAATATAAATAGACTAAATCAAGGGAACAGTACTGAAAGAAAATAAACATGCACACAAACAAAATAAACAAGCAAGAAAACAAACAACAGTTAATCACAATGTTAGTACAAATAACATAACATAAACATGATGATGAACATTTCCCTAGAAAATAGGTGATAACTTAAAAAATAGACAAGATGGGGAATAGAAGAAAAAAAAGGGGTGGTCGAGTTATCTCCATATGCACTAGGCAAGTGGGCATTGCCTATATAATTCTATGGGTGATATATCCAATAAAAAATTCAAGTCAAATGTAGTTCTCCCACAAAATGGGAAGAAAATGATAACTGGGGAAAAAAAACATTATGGATATGATAGAAGAATAGGAGTGGTCTTGTAAAATGGTAAGTGCATGGGATAAATAGCCAAAAAGGATGGGGAAAATAAGTGACAAGTTATTTTCTTTTAATTTATTAAGGGTTCTCAAAATCTTTAAGATAATTAAGTGGTCAATGTTTTTAGTTTTTATAAATGATGTTCAAATGTTTTTGGAAATTTCTATATATCTCAACTCGATGGAGAATAACGAGATATGAAATGGTCTAAGCTCACAAAATGGTGAGATCTTATAAAAATTGAAAGGATACTCACAAAATGGCAATAAAATTATGGCAAAGGGGGATTGAGATAACTTCAACATGAATGAAGTACAACCCAAAATATCTTGAGGTCATAGTAGTTCCACCTTACAATGAAGGAATTTGACTAATGTAGTAGATAATTCAAATAAAATAAACACAATTGGTATGATGGCATAATACGACATATGAATGGTTAGTTGGTATGTCAAATCATAATAAACAAATGTTGACCCTAGTTTTTCCATAAGTGGTGATAACTAAGATACACATAATCAAATCAATGATACTAATTTTCCCATAGGTAGTTATAATTAGTAGCAAGATCGAAGAGCAATGATTTGCCCCTATAGGTAGATATAATCAGACTTATATAAACACACATGATAAGAAGAGAACAAGAAATAAAGGATGTAACTACCAAAACTTATATCTTACTTCTCCAAAATACTACCTTTGTTTGGAATTCTTGAAATAACTACTGACACTGATCTAATTTTTCACACTGAATGTGAAACCAATGATGAACCAAGGTCAAATGGGCTAGGATATGACATGATCAAAACATGTTAGGTTGATATAATGGGATGCTAAAGAAGCTAAGTGATATGATAATGATATGCTTGTAGATTGATAAGATAGTAGAATGGTATGGTATAAGGAAGAATATGAATAATATGGTTAAACTTGAAATGGTCTATATAGATAATACATCATATCACACAAGCATAGTACTATTTGAGGTGTATAATGTTCATAAGATCATCAAGTTAATCCACATATAGTGTGGTAAACCTATATGCTCCTATGCCATAATTTGAAGTAATGATGAAAGGACCTACCCAGTTGGGTTTAAACTTGCCTTTATGCTTTTTTTTATCTATGGTATTATTTTGGTTTTCTTTGAGGACAAGATCACCAAGTTTGAATTGTCTATATTTCATGCACTAATTTTACTGGCCACGTAGTCAATTCTAATATGATTGAATATGGTTCACTTTATCCATGTATTTCTCATAAATAAACTCTAGTGTTAGGAATAAATACAAAAATCGATGCAAAATAATTTCATAGAATCACAATAATAGATATAAACAGAGATGCAGAAAGAATAGAAATTAAAATGCACAACAAGAATACTAGATATAATGTGGTTCACCAAATGTGGGCTACATTCACCAAGAAACACTTGATCAGATTTTATTAAAAGACACGAGAGTAAAAAACACTCTCAAATCAGTCTTCTCATAATTACAATGCACAAATATTGTTTGGAGCTGCACTCAATAAACCCTTCTAACTTCACACCTGAATTCACACACTCTATTCTTTTTTTCTCAAACCCTTGTTCTCATGATGTATAACCTATGAAATATCTATAAATACATAATACGTCAACCAAGAATTATTATAAAATAATGGGTACCAAAACCATGGGTGGAATCAACCTAAAATGGTTTCCCATTAAAAGGGGTCCAAATTTTTTTTGGGGGGCCCAAACCCTGAAAAGAAAAACATATAGAGTGTATTGTACATTTAAAATGTATAGTATTTAAAAATACATTATAATTTAGAAATAGGCTCCAAAACACAACATTTAGCTCTTATTGGCAAGCTACTTGATATTATTTGTCATCCAAAACATGTTTCAGAGAGATGCATAAAGAAGGTAACTCAATCTCCATGGGAAGAATGGATTCAATACCATAAACAAATGAGTATGGAATGGTTCCTATTGGGGTGTAGTTATTGTTATGGTATGCCTAGATGGCACAAAATATCTAAAGGTACCAATCATGACCGACATCATTGAAAATATTTTTCAAGATGTTGATAATGGTTTTGTTTGATGCTTTGACCTAGCCATTAACTTGAGGGTTATATGCTATGGAAAAGTGATATGTAATATTATATTTACAACATATATTTTCAACATCCTTATTCTTGAATGATCAACCATTATAAGATATAATGTTAGAAGGGATACCATAGGAAAAAATGAGGTGGTTTAAAATGAATTTGGAAATTTACTTTCCAGTCACGTAAGTGAGGGGTATAACTTCAACCAACTTAGTGAAATATTCTATGGTAGTGCGTATGGACATCTGATGAGGTGGGGTTTATCTTAATAATGAGATTGAGGCCCCATGTAGTAAATGGCCATGGTGTCAACATTGGTTTTAGAGTCTTGGTTGGGACATGAATTAGATTAACATGTTATTGACATTTATCTCATCTTTTTACATATGTAACTACATCTACGTACATCATTGGCCAATACTAACTAGTAAATAAGAGATTTTTAGATAGGACTAACCCACTAGTGTGGGGTCCATAGACCCCTTCATGAACATCCCATAATACTAGTATAGATTATATCAAAGGTAAACAATGAATTAGAGTTCCATCAAAAGTGCAGTGGTATATGGTTGGTTTGAGTAAGGTATAGCATTATGCATTGTAGATGAAGGCTTTGGTTTGTTTGTGAGATAAGTTTGGGGGTATAATTTGGTCATAGAGGTAGGTATATAAATAAAAATACCAAGTAGAGATGGGACCAATAATATCACATATTATTACAATAGTTGAAGGTCCATGAGCTGGTGCTTTTAGATTCAAGAAATTGGTAGTCCTTTGCCATGTATGTTTTTCAAAGTAGAGATCCAATGGTAACCATAAAATCTCAGTTCTATTACTTTCCATTGGTATATGTTCAAATTAGATGTCGATAATTTGTTGCCTAAAAGTGTCGACCATGGCCTTATATGGAACCAACTTATCATCTTTGGTCTGAAAATGGTCTGTAACTTGATTGATGATTAACTATGAATCACCATAAAACTTGAGATGATGTATGTTCCATTGGATTTCCTGTCAAAGCCCTGCCATGAGTGATTCATATTCAACCATGTTATTGGCACAAGGAAAGTTTATTTTGAATGACTTAGGGATTAGATCCCCTTATGGAGTGATAAACAATAGGCCTGCCCCCGATCTATGTGATGTGAATGATCCATCAAAATATAGATTCAAGTGTTACTCCTCAATAGGTATTTCAATTATGGTCATAATGGATTTTTCAAGAAATAGGAATGTTAATGGATTTGTATCTATAAGGGGTTCTTCAATAAGCTAGTTTACAAGAACTTTCCCCTTGATGGCTTTCTGGTTCACATATTCTATATCAAACTCACTAAGAAGCATGATCCATTTGGCCATGTGGCCTTGTAAATTTGTTTTAGATAGTAGATACTTGATTGGATATACCTTTGTAATGACCATGGTTTTATTGTTTAACATGTAATGTCATAGTTTTTGAGCTGTGAAGATCATGGATAAACATGATTTTTTGATGGACATATAATTGTGTTCATACACTAATAGTGTATGATTTAGAAAGTACACTACATGCTCTTTTCCATTATCATCATATTGAGTTAGAAGTGCCCCCAGGGCTTGATTTATTGTTGATAAGTATAACAAGAATGATTTCCCTAGCATAGGAGGTAATAAGACTGGTGGGTTTGCTAGATAGTTATTTAGCTATTGAAAATCATTTTAACAGTCATTGTCCCAAAGAAATGTTACACATTTATTTAGTAAGTGTGTAAATGGGTGAATCTTATTATCCAATTAAGAAATGAAGCATCTGATCAATTAGATTTTTCCCTATAAACTATGGAGTCGCTTTAGATTGGTTAGTGGTGGCATTTATGTTATGGCTCATACTTTGGCTAGATCAAATTTAATACCCCTACGAGGCACAATGAATCCAAGTAATTTATTTTAATTAATGCCAAAAACACATTTCTTTGGGTTGAGCCTAACTTTGTATTCACATAGCCACTAGAATATCTTCTTTAATACTATAGGATGATTGACCTTGGTCTTTGATTTTCCTAGTATGTCATCAACGTAATCTTTAATAATGTCATGCATCATATCATGAAATATGACTGTCATGGCTCTTTGATAGGTGGCCCCTACATTCTTTAGACCAAATGACATAACCTCATAACAAAATGTTTCCCATCGAGCACTAAACATTATCTTGTGTTGGTCTTATGGTGCGATTCTGATCAAATTGTATCCTGAGAACTCATCCATCAGTGAAAGCATCTCATAACCCATAGTGGAGTTGACTATCATGTCAATGTTTGGCAATGGAAATTCATCCTTAGGGAAAGCTTTGTTAATATCTTTGAAATTAGTATAGATTCTGATTTCTTATAACTTTTTATTTATTGGTACTACATTGAAAATCTATTTAGAATAGTTGATTGATTTGATACATCTCACTTCTAAGAAATTATCCAAATCTTTCTTTACCAATATAGTAATACGAGGATGTATTTTGCATAATTTTTATTTTACTAGTTTGGCATTAGGATGTACCACAAGGTGATGGACAACCAAGGTGGGGTCCAAACCAAGAATGTCAAAATATGCCCATGCAAATATATCTATAAATTCCCTTAATAGGGCTATTAAGACTTTGCACTCTTCCTCAGTGAGAGATGCACCTAATTTAATCCACTTTGGGTCATTTAAGGACCCTATGTTTACCTCTATTGTGTCTTCCACTACAAGGGTTGAACCATTTTCAAGAATAGTGGGCAAAGATTGGAACTAGCCTATAATGGTAGCATCCTCTGTTAGGATTGGTTCTTCAAATTCTCTTAGGCATGATGAAATAGAATCCCCCAAGGGGAGTTACGGCCATGTAGCAAAAATATTTGGAAACTCTTATATGATTTGATTGAAGACGTATTATTCTTCAAGATTGAATTCAAATCTATAGACAGGTTCTTCATTATCATGATCTTAGATGACTTGATCAGAACCTTGATGCTCTTTAAGAATAAACTTGGACCCATAGACAAGTTCATCATTGGTGGTCTCTCAGTCTAAATTTAAATAAGGTTGAATACCCCCATCTAGTGGTGCTTGAAATAGGTTTTCACCACTAGACTAACCTTTATCTTCACTTTTTCCCTAGTCAGAAAGTGCCTCAAAGAGGTTTTCACTTTGGGACCTCAATGTTTTAATTATTTGTTTTTGGCTAAGAGTGTTTACCCACTCTCCAAAATAGGATTTAGGATCCAACTTGATTGAGAATCCAAATTTATGATCTCCCAATAGAACATTGTCCCTAAGGCCCAAAAAATCATAGAAGGCCTCATCATTTTGGAATTCATCAATTATCACGTTGGATTCTTGTTAATTCTAGTCTATTAGTTGGGGATAATATAATGGTAGTGGATTATGACAATTGACTAGTCAAAGGGTAAAAATGGTGTTATTGTCAAATAGGTTGGTTTGGGATAAGTCATCAAATTGCTTATGATCAAACTTTGCTTCACTACCTAATCATCATTACTAGTCATTGGTGATGGACCTGAATAAGATATGTAGGGTCACCCCTAGGTAGTTTATATCCAAGTCTATAGGTTCCCTTGTATTTAGTGATAAAAATTAGATTGAGTGTTCCCTATTGATTTATCCCAAGTGTTTCTACGCTAAATCACTTTCTACATTCAAAAGAAGAAAATGAGAAACTAAAAGAAATGGTCAAGGCTAGAAGATACCTGGATATAGTCGTGCACACCGAAATCAGACGTTGGAAGGTACTCCTCTTTGGTTGTGGAGGAATGACACCTGCGAAGAGAAAGAGACTAAACACAAAAAAAATGTTAGACAAAGAGACGGTGGGCTGTCAAGCAAACGCTTGATCCCTGAAGTACAAAGACTTCCTTAAGGGATATCAACCCACTAATTGAAAATAGAATATTTGACTAGTAGAAATGAGAGACAGAATGAAAGCAAATAAAAGATAAAAAGATAAAATTGCGTACCTAATATGCTGCAAAATGTTCTGCACAGTCACTGGTGTCGGTCTCTGTGCCGGCGTCGGTCAGGGAAGGGTACCAACGTCGGTTAAAGTGCCAGCGTCGGTCGGTGTAATGACCGGCGTCGGTCGAGGCAGCAGTTTTAGATGGGGTCTGGTCAGGTCTGGACAGAGTTCTGGATAGGTTTTAGGATTGCAGAATGGTGTCTGAGGGTTAAGGAGTCAGTTTAGGAGTCAGAAGGATTGTTTGGGGGTTTTTACAGGGATCTAGGTAGAGTGACTGTATATTTTGGAATGGTAGACAAAATTGATACGGGAAGAAATAAGGTCTCGGGGCTGTAGTCTAAGTCTAAATAGGAGTTGATGACAGTAAATAAAAAAACAATAACCAAAGAATAAAACAAAAACACAGAGCAAGATACTTACCTGTTACACACTGAAGACATGATAAGAGACATGATTGAAGTTGTCGCTGTGCTGCCAGATGACTGAAGCAAAATTCCTGTACTGGAGAGAGAGACACGAGAGATTGATCACAGATTGATTGGATGCAAGAAAAATGGTTGATCATTCAGTTGGATGCCAAAAGACTGGTTGATCGTTGCTACGGGGTTTGGATCAAAGAAACGTTTTGAGGCCGCAGGTCTGATAACCGGTTGCCAAATCGATTGGCAACCAAATAACAGATAACAGATTGAGAAATGAATTAACGGACGCAGTTTAAGGATGATCGATGCCAGCAGGGATGCTGACGTCGGCTGAAAAGGTGACCAACATCGGTGACATCGATCGAGTAGTGACCGGTGTCGGCAGATGCAGAGTGGAGACAGAGGCTAATTTTAGCCTTCTACTCATTCTTACATGCTACCAAGGTTAAGGCTTGTGGGAAAATGGTCGACAGGGGTTAAGGGGAGGACGACAAGGGTTAGACACAATTTTGGTGTCTACATTTGCCCCTTTTTGTCTTGTTGGTTATTCTGGATGAAATGCAAGACAAAAATAGGAGGTGGTTGCCCCAGGTGTGGGATAAGGTCAATTCCATCTTGTTGGTTATTCGAATGAACTGCAAGACAAAAATAAGAGGATTGGATTGCCCTGATTATGGATGAGGTATTCCCCCTCAAAGTAGGAGGCGAGGGAAGGGAACCAGGAATCGGGTGCTGATTTGACAAAGAGTGGATGAAAAATGGGTGAGGGTGAATGCTGCAAAAGTTGTGATTGCACGCATACCACTACACGAGATGGTCAGGTCAAAGTGTCATAGGTCGAGAGTCAAGGAGTGCCAAAATTGAAATAACCATGCCCCAACATTTAGTCATCTATTGATTGGGTTATTCAATCTAAGCTGAAGCTCCAAATGGTCATCATGTTCTAGGTATCCCGGGCTCAGGAAGTGCTCCTTGAAACACGAAAAAGTCATAAATAGTGCAGATCAACCAGCTTGCGATCCTATACTTGTGAGGGTCCAAAAATAGTCTGTGCACAATTATGCTAACCAGTCATGAGGTAGCATACATGCAAAAACAACCAAGGCAACATTGTCTTGGAAGTGGTCGAAGTCGGAGGAGATAAGCATGATCTCCAATGGTCATTGGTCGAGGGCAAGGTCATGGTCAAAAGGAGGAAAGAAGGTTTGTCCATCAGAGAGACGAACAAACGAGGGTGGTTGAGCTAACCCCAGAAGACGGTCATGTCAACTGAGTGCTACCTACATAGCCCCAGTCTTAGGGCCTCAGACCAATGTAGTTCAGACAAAAGGGTCCGAGTGGTAGACAGGTGGTCAAAGTGGTCGATAGATTGGTCTTGGTCATGATGAAATGATGAAGGAGAAGAGATAATGTTGCAGCCTTTTCCATAATGTGTAATGGTGTATTCTGCAACATTGGTCAAGAGGTCGTTCATCCCTAACAATTTTCCATATTCATGATGGATGTATTGTAAAGATGAATTGAGGTCTATTTATGCTTCAACAAGTATTGGTTTATGCTTAACATAAATTGCGTCTGGTCGATAGTTTCCTTGTGTATTGGTGTTCATAGAAACTAGTGTGAATAGGCTATGGGAGTGGCCTGAAAAGAGAGTTGAGTTGAGGTAATTGACAAGTGATGAAGGTGAATGTGACCAAAGTGCAGAAGAAGTGAAAGGCATATTGCTCTTTCATTGACAAGGACCAGAATGACAACAGAGATAGGAGTTATTAGAACCAAGAGCCCCATTCATGCATGATGTCGTTGACCAGATGTTGTGTTAGAACGGTAATCAAATCACTTTGACATTAAAGTGAGCTCGAAGTCCCTTGAGCAGGTGATAGGAGGAGGAAATAGGGTAACCCATTTTAAGAGCAGAGATAACTTTGCACCTTTTTATAGGAGACCCTGAGACAACTATAAGTCAAGTCCATGACGCATTTTTTTTTGGGTGTAGACTGATCAATGCGGGAAGCCTGCATAGAGATGTCATTTGCTTGGTGGTCAGTTATGAAGCTGATCAATGCGGGAAGCTTCGAAGATAGTGTTATTTATTGCCAGATTAGTCATAGCCATCCTTCGAGGGAGTGGTCTAGAATTTTTTTTAATATAAGGGCTTTTGAATAGCTGTCCTTCGAGGGAGCAGTCTGCATTTTTAATGTGATATTGATATGGATATTTTGACATCTTGATTTGTTTTTACAGAAATGTGAGTCATGGACAAGATTATAGAAGGTCAAGGGTTCCCTTTTATTAGGACAAAGCATCCATACATCATAAAAGGGTTATAGAGGAATTGTTAAGAGGAATAGGGATGAAAGGAATTAGGACTAAGAGGACGGGGATTGCTTAAGGGGCGAGCTCAAGTTAAGTGTCAAGTGGATGAGTACTCGACTAGCAGTAGAACGGTTGCAGATGCAACGCATTAAGAGGCTCAGGTTCTGGTCGTCCATCAAGAGAGGACAGACGATAAGTCCCTGATCCATACTTGTGCGTGACAATGAAAGGTCTGAGCCAATTAGGAGCAAACTTGCCTCGTTTACTTCAATCCATATTGGTCACGTGTTGATTCTCTTTGAGGATGAGGTCTCCGATGTTGAAATCTCATTCTCACAAATTTTTGTCATAGGCACGCTTGATGCAATGTTGATAGACATGGAGATGATTAAGGGCAGCAAGATGATGCTCGTCAAGTAACTCAAGTTGAGCTAAGCGATCTTGATGAAAGTCATCATTGGAAAGGATGTCATGTAGAGAGATGCAGAGAGATGGGATCTGTACTTTGAGAGGTAGGACAGCCTCTGTTCCGTACATGAGAGAGAAAGGGGTACCACCCGTAGAGGTTTAGATGCTAGTGCGATAGGCCCATAAAGCAAAGGGAATGTGAATGTGCCAATCCCTTCCTGTGTCGCTGACCACCTTCATGAGAATTTTAGTGAGAATTTTGTTGGAAGCCTCGGCTTGCCCATTTGCTTGTGGGTAGTAAGGAGAAGAGAAACTGAGCTTGATGCCAAATGAGTCACATAGATTTTGGACAGTTTTGTTTTTAAAGGACTTGCCGTTATCGGTGATGATTTTATGAGGGACACCGAAACGACAGATGATGTAGGTGTTGATGAAGTCGACGATCTTGTTGGCTTTTATGGAGATGAGAGGAATGGCTTCCACCCACTTGGTGAAATATTCAGTGGCTGTGATGATGGATTGATGACAAAGAGACGAATGAGGGTTAATCTCACCGATGAGATCTAAACCCCACTGAGAAAAAGGCCAGAAATCCTGAGTGATTTGTAAGGCGTGACTAGGAAGATGAAGCAAGTTAGAGTGCTGCTGACACTTGATGCAATGCCGAACATAGTCGCTATAGTCTTGATGAAGGGTAGGCCAATAATAGCCCAGACGAAGGATGCGCTTGGCAACCAAATTCCCACTGAAATGTCCACCACAAATCCCGTCGTGGACTTGCTTAATGGCCTAAGATGCTTAAGTGGAGGTGAGACAGTGAAGAAGGAGGCCGTCGAAGCCTCGCTTATAGAGAATACCCCCTAGCATGGTATAGCGAGCGATACGCTTCATAAAAGCTTGCCTGCATTGTTAGAGAGGTTGGGAGGAATGACAGAAAAAGATAAGAAGTCCACAAGTTGCTTATACCAAGCATTTCATGGGCTAGGGTCTATAGTGTTGACATGATTAATGTGAAGAGAGATATAGGAAGTCAATGGCACATGATGCATCGTGACAAAAAGTCTGGATGCAGATGAGGAAGATGGGATATGCGAAGCGAGAGAAGCCATGGTGTCAGCAAACTTATTCGTGGACCAAGGAATAGTCTGCAGGAGGTAATGATCAAAAGATGCAAGGAGAATGTCAGCACAGTTTTTGTACCTTTGCAAAATTTCATTTTTATAGAGGTATGAACCGTTGACCTGATTAATGATGAGTTGTGAGTCACCGAAGATGTTAATAGACTTGATGTTGAGAGAGAGGGCAGTTTGAAGTCCCAAAATTAAGGCCTCGTACTCGGCCATATTATTGGTACAATCAAAGTCAAGCTTAAAAGACAGAGGCATGGGTTCCCCTTCGAGTGGGATGAGAATGACCCCAGCACCCCCACCTAGTTGACATTTGGAGCCGTCAAAGAACATAGTCATCTGATAGACAGTGTCATCGGTGGAAAGCGCAGTGATAGATTCGTCAGGAAACTCACACTACGAAGGTTGATTGTCAGGAAGAGGGGCATCTGCTAGTTGGTCAGTGATGGTTTGCCCCTTGATAGATTTATGCTGGATGAATTTGAGGTCAAACTCAGCAAGCAGCATGAGCCACCGAGCCATACATTGATTCTGATATGGTTTGGAGTGCATATACTTGAGAGGGTCGGTGTGGGTGATGACAAAGGTCTTGTGATTAAGAAGATAGTGGCGGAGCTTGGTAGCGGCAAAGACTAATGCCAAATAGAGTTTCTCGGTATGGGTGTACTGAGTTTTATAGTCGACTAGTGTTTGGCTGATATAATAGACCGCTTACTCATGGTGATGCTCATCTCGGTGCGCGATCATGGCACCTAACGAATGATTAGTGGCTGAGATATAAAGGTAGAAGGGTTGGTCATCTTTAGGTGGAATGAGGACTGGTGGAGAGACCAAATATCATTTAAGGGCTTCAAAAGCCTCTTGACAGTCCTTATCCCATGTAAAGGAGACGTCCTTCTTAAGGAGATGGTGGAAAGGTTGGCAGCGGTCAGAAAGCTGTGAGATGAAATAGCGAATGGACTGGAGCTTCCCTTGCAAACTGTGAAGCTGCTTGAGATTGGTCGAAGGCAGCATTTTGAGGATAGCGCGAATCTTAGCAGGATCTATCTCGATGCCATGGAAAGAAATGATGAAGCCGAGAAGCTTGCCAGAGAGGACCCCAAAGACACATTTCTTGGGGTTAAGACGAACATTGTATTGAAGAAGGTGAGAGAAGATGATCTTGAGAATGGTCAGATGGTCACGGCGAAACTTAGACTTGCCGAGCAGGTCATCCACATAGTCCTCCATGATTTTGTGGAGGAGATCATGGAAAATGTAGGTCATGGCATGCTGATAAGTGGCGCCTGTGTTTTTCAAGCTGAAAGGCATGACTCGATAGCAGAAAGTCCCCCATGGGGTAATGAAAGTGGTCTTGTGCTGATCTTTCAGAGCGATTAGGATTTGATTGTATCCTAAAAACCCATCCATGAGAGATAGCATCTCATGGCTGACTGTAAAATCAAGAAGCTGGTCAATGTTGGGAAGAGGAAAGTCATCTTTGGGACAAGCTAGGTTAAGGTCGCGATAGTCTGTGCAGATCTGGATCCCCCCAGTTGCCTTGGTGACTGGGACGATGTTAGAGACCCACTGTGGATAATTGATGGGCTGGATGAAGGAGATAGAAAGGAGGTGCTGAAGCTCCTCTTTGACAAGGAGGGCAATGCGAGGATGCATCTTTCGAAGCTTTTGCCTGACAGGCTTAGCCTCTGGTTTGGTGAAAATGTTATGGGTAGCGATGGTGGGGTCGATGCCAGGCATGTCAGGGAAAGGCCTTGCTATGGTCAGAGAGGAACTGGGTATAGTCAAGCTGCTCCTGAGCGTCTAAAGATTTGCCAATCTTTAAGACATAAGGAACATCAGCAGAAGGAAGGTTGATGTCAATGGTTGATTCATTTAACATAACCTGGGTCTCAGAAGGGAGGGAGCGCTGAATGAAAGAATCGTCAGCGCCCATGTAAGAAAGAATGGCATCATCGTCAACGTAATGGATAGTGTGAATGGTTGTCGACTCATCTTCGATCATGCTGGGAAAAATGAGAGGGAGAGACTTGGACACCCCCTTGAGCTGATAAGTCAAGGGTTCCAGGCGGATGGTATTTATGCAAAAAAAAACTAGGAGGAATGGAAACCACTGACTCCGTAGGTGAAGGGGGAAGAATAGGCGAGTGTGGAGGAGATTGGTCAATGGTTGGTTCGGGACAAAGGTCTATAGGGTCTTGAGTGGGGTCGTGATATCCCAAGCCATACCATTTCTTGGCATTGTCATCATTGAGCGGTTCAATGGGCTGATGGGAGCCCTGCTCATAGCGTCTGAAACCAAAACCCTTCCATGCACACCTATAAAGGTAAGTGTGTGCAAAGGCGGGGTTGCCAAGAAATGAGAAGTCTGATGTGAAAGGTTGAGGTGAAGAAAGAGGATTATCATCAGTAGGAGCTTGATTGAGCCCCCCATAGACGAGGTTGGTTCAGAGGTGAGGAGGACCATAAGGTATGATCATCCTGATTCGATGGTCATAATTGGGGCTGTGATGAAGGCGTCCATACTCTTGTGGAGTTTGGAACATATCTAAGGTTAGCAAGTGATACTCCCCCAATGAAAGTCTTTGGAATATGTCTTCCATGGGGTCTGTGGTCGTTACTTGAAGGGGAGGTGTGAGGGCGACCACCTGTTGCGAACTAGTCAAAGCTTCTGCAGATAGAGGCGGTGTCAGGATTGATGGATTGATAGGAATGAGGATGTCATTTGGACGGTAGGTGGTGTTGCAAGTTTTGAAGGGTGAAGGGTCAATGGGAATGGTGTGGACTTGTCCATCGTGCTCAAATTTCACACAATGATGTAGAGTGGAGGGGACACAGGCCATGGCGCAGATCCGGGGTCAGCCTAGCAACATATTGTATTAAAACTCTCCTTCGATGATATAAAAGAGCTCTGGGACGGTGCTAGGACCAACGCAAATGTGAAGGACAACTGTGCCAATGGTCGTGGTAGTAGTGTCATTAAAAGAGCGCAAGATTGCATCAGTTTTGGAGACGTAATTCTTGGGAAGAGCCAACTGATCAAAGGCATGGGTGGAGATAATGTTGATGTTGGCACCTCCATCGATCATAATGCGTTTAATGCGTGTTCGATCAACATAGGCGGTGATGAAGAGGGTGGCATCCTGATCTTCCGTGTTGGATGTGGGAATCTCAGAATCGCTGAATGTGATGGAGGCAATGGGGGCTAAGGAGTGGACAAGGGCAGCAAGTGGCTGGGGGTCCTCGGGTTGGACCTCCGCTACCTGTAGGGCTTGGATGAGGGCTTGACGATGTTGAGGTGAGGTTTGGATGAGGTCATAAAGGGACATCTTCATAGGCGTCTGGTGAAGCTATTTCAACATGGAGTCATGGATTGGTCCAAAAGAAGAAGAAGAAGAGGAGGGTTGAGGCACACCAAGGATAGAAATCTTAGGTTTGGGTAGTTGAGGTGGATTGACAAAAGGGTAGGTCCAAAGAATGGCAGCTTTTTCTTTTGCCTTGTCCTTTTGTGACCTAGTGGTTATGTGAATGGCATTGATTTCAAAGATAGGAGGTGAAGGAGATAAAGGGGTTGTAACCTGTTGATGAGATGTTGATGGGTTTGAAGAGGTTGGAGGGCTAGGAGAAGGAGTCAGGGGTCGGTCGAGAGCGTCCTCAAAGAGAAGAGTGTCTTTCTCTAGATAGCGGCGAATGACATCCTTGAGGGCACAGCAAGTCTCGATATTGTGTCCTGGCGTACGATGGTATAAGAAAATCTTCGTGTCATCGAACCAGGAGGGCTTAGATCCGAGGGGTTGGAAAGGCCTGATGGGTGGAAGAGTTATGCTGGAAGTCTGCAAAAGTCAATGCAAGATCAAAGAGTATGAGCGCACTAAAGGGTCCGTGCTCGTCGATGTATGCGATGCCGGTGACTTTTGCTTGGGCGAAGTTGGAGGAGGTTTTCGTACCACCTTCTGGGTTGATGGTGTGGCGACAGGTGGAGATGGTACATTATTCATGAGAGGTACCACCCTTTTGGGAGGTAGGCTAACAATAGGCAAAAGAAGCAAAGGAGGCAACCGGTTTTGATTAGAGGTCGAAGTGGGAAGGACTCTGGGCAAGGTCGAAGGATGAGGGCCCAAAATGGAGGGCAATGGTGATGGGGGAGGAGACATTCACCTCTGTGGTTTGGTAGTCTTATGTGATTTGGGTTGAAGACTACTATTGGTCGAAGTCTGGTCTAAGTCCACCTTCACTTGTGGATGAGTGAGGTTGGAGATAGGGCGAACGCCAAATGACTTGATAGGTTTAGATGGGGTAGATGTGGGTTTTGGTTTTGATGAGGTCGGTTGAGATATAGACAGTCTAGAAGTGGAAGTTTGGTTTTTTTTGAGAGTCTTGGGAGGTTCTGCCATGGGAGGATTAGCAGCATGAGATGAGAGGGCACAGGCATGTTGAAGAGCTGTGAGACGTTCCCACAATCCCTGATGCTCTACTTTCCTAGAAGGGAGAAGTTTGAGTTTCTCCACTAGTCGAGAAAATGGCTGAGAAGATGTGGGATGAGGTTTGGGTTCTTGAGAAGACATTGACTATTGTAGGACCAAAGGTGTGGTAGTCTCGGCCCCAAGGCATGATGAAGTCATGACGGGTTCGTCCTTGGTTGGAGACGAAGGAGAGGTAGGTTCTTCCCTGGGTGGAGAAGAAATCGAAGAATGAAGCTTCTCAAGCAGGTAAAGGGTAGGGATGATTGTGCCCTCCACTTGCGATCGAGGAGTAGGAAAGGTTGGGTCCTCCATGGGCAGTAAGAAGGAAGATGGTGAAACTGGCGGTGCTGGTAAGGTCGAGGCGTCCTCCAAGATGAGAGAGGTTGACGGAGAACTAACCGGAGAAAGAGGTTCATTCACATGTGATGGACTGATGGATGGACTTGCCTCTTGAGGTTGGTTTGAAATGAAGGGCGAGACCGTATTGACTGTTCGAATGTTGTGTTCATGAGTGTTGTCAATCAAGGTCTGGACATTGTTTTGAGTTGGTGGATGATTGGGGAATGGTTGTTTGAAGATGTCGATACTCTAATTAGGTGGTGCATTGGGATTGTCTAGAATGAGGTCACCCTTTTCAAGCATGTCTTGGATTATGTTTTTAAGGGTTTTACAGTTGCCTGTGTCATGACCTTTAACACGGTGGTAGTTACAGAAGTCATTTTCCCTATACCACGCAGGGATGGCGTGTGAGGGATCGAATTGTGGAGGTGGTCGGATCTGGGGGAGATTGAGGACCCCTTGTTTGACAAGTTTTTCCAGCACAGACGCGTATGATTCTTCGAGTGGAGTAAACTGTCGCTGTATGTATCTCTACTGAAATTGTTGGGTGGCACTCTGAGATGTGGATGGCTCAGGCTGATTAGTTGAAAGGGAAGAGGAGGAAGATCTAACGACCACAGCGTTTGCTGAAGCTTTAGATTTAGGATTGGATGAGGAAGGCTTAGAAGAGGGGTCATTAGTCTTGGAGTTGGGATTCTTGCTCTGCAACTTGACTTTATTCTCCTCGACGACACGTAACTCAAGTTTACGGGCCATCTGAAGGATTCGTCAAAAGTGTGGAAGGTCTGAACCCTCAAGGTGGAAGAAATATGTTTGGCATAGGCTTGGGAGAAAAGTTAAATAAGTTTGGGTTGGGGTAAGGAAAAGGAGAGTTGATTGATGAGACCCCTCCATCGAGCAATGAAATCAGCAATGGATTCATCTTCGAATTGGCAGATAGAATAGAGGTCTGTGATGGAGACCTTCTTGGTGATGTTGATAGAGAAATGATCGAGGAAGAGCTGGGCCAGCTGAGTGAACGTGAACTGGGAATGGCTGGCAAGGGAGCTATACCAATCAAGCATAGCACCCGAGAGAGACATAGGAAACGTGTGTAAAAGCAATGCATCATCGTGGGTGATAAGGTTAAAGGCATGTCTGAATGCCTGTAAGTGCTGTTGTGGGTCTTCCTTGCTTTGAAAATGAGAAAACTTAGGAAGTTCCCACTGGCTGGGATATGGTCTGATCGAGACAGAAGGATGAATGGGCTCATTGCAAATTTGTTCATATGAGAGAGTGTTGCCTGAGCCAAAAACGGAGGTCTCTAGGTTGGACATCTTGTCCATTAGCATTTTGATGATATCTACTGACGGATTGGCGGGTGGAGCGCCTCCTAGATTGTAAGGCACTTGAAAGAGGCTAGAAGAGGTATACGATGTAGTCAGTTGTACCAGTAAGGGCGCAATGTACGGATGACTAGTCGTAGGGATAGAAGAGGAGACTAAGGATGGTTGGGTAGAAGGCATGGCTAGGTTCGATGTCGTCGTGGGAGGTTGGTTAGAGGTAACATGGGCCAATGGATAGGTAGCCACCCTAGTGTTGAGAGGAGCAAGGGTAGGTGGAATAGAGACGACCCAATTTTGAAAGGGGTAGAAAGTGGTTGAGTGGGTTGAGGTTGATAGGGGGCCGAAACCCCAGTGGAAGTGGGTCCAACGATGGAGGGAGAGGCCACACTTGGATGGTTGGTAAAAGGCTGGTTATTGGTCGAATCAATAGCCTGGGTGTCTAAGGGTTGAACTATGGATGCCGTTGATACAGCCACAGTTTCAAGAAGAGAGGTCGGCATTCCGTACATTGGATTGCCCAAGGAGTCTCGTGTTCGGCTATTCACAAGATAGTGCTGCAAGGCTTTGACGTTGAGGTCCAAGAATCATGCGAAATCTTGGTCCCCTTCTGGGACAATAGGCATTTGGGTCGGGGATGGTCCAGTAGGAGTTCTTTCAGTCTCTGAGTTGAACTCCATTTTAGGGCTGGTTATGGATGGGGTAGATGGAAGCGGATGATGCCTCGCGTGATCGAATAGAGCCTTGGCTTGGCTATGAGTCAGAACCATTCAAGGCAAGGAAGAACATCCTCACAAGCTCCAACAAGCAGATAAGAACTAAAAAGATGAAGAACACAAGTAGATCCTAAAACCCTAGGAGTAAATTATTAGGATTATAGTGGCTTATGCCTTAGAATGTGTGTAGAGGAAGATTGGCTTTTGAGTCAGGTCCTAGAAGAAGCAGTCTATGGATGGTTTCAGGTTAGTTATGGTGCTCAAGAAGTCTGTGTTAGGTTTTGTACAAGGCTTGGTGCTAAGGAGCAAGCTCCCCTCACTTCACGAGTCCAGTGATAAACTGGGCCCGCTTAGCCAAAATATACTTCCCCTAGAGATTAGACTCCGCCAGAGAACGGAGTGGGCTTTCCCCTTGGTGATGAAATCCAAGTAAGATCGCTGGGACGGGTAAGGTATCTGCTGGGGGATGAAATCCCAGTCGGGCCTTGTCTCAGGTAAGTTAAGATGTTTGTTTTGTGCGAGTGGTTTGGTCGTGTAACATCAAGTGGACTAGATTAATTCAATATGCGTTTATTAATTACTAAGTGTGATCTAAGAAATGCAAGCAAACAGAAATGAATGCAAAGTGTTTTAAGTCCAAGTCAAAATGTTTGTTCGTATGAAGACAAATGGAGAAAGAGTCGAAGAATATGAGTTTTGACTAGTCTAGAAGTGCAAGAAAGAAAAGAAAAGTTCTTTTTATTCTTACTTATGATGTTGTTTAGAAGAGATGAAAGAGGTGAAAAAGGAAGGAACCTAATGCACCTATATGAACAAAAGAAAGAAAGAAAGAACCCAAGGAAGGCCCTAGTGTCCCATCGGGCGTGCCAGAATGTTTCTACACTAAATCACTTTCTACATTCAAAAGAAGAAAATGAGAAACTGAAAGAAATGGTCAAGGCTAGAAGATACCTGGATATACTCGTGCGCACCAAAATCAGACGTTGGAAGGTACTCCTCTTTGGTTGTGGAGAAATGACACCTGCGAAGAGAAAGAGACTAAACACAAAAAAATGTTAGACAAAGAGACAGTGGGCTGTCAAGCAAACGCTTGATCCCTGAAGTACAAAGACTTCCTTAAGGGATATCAACCCACTGATTGAAAACATAATATTTGACTGGTAGAAATGAGAGACAGAATGAAAGCAAATAAAAGATAAAAAGATAAAATTGCGTACCTGATATGCTGCAAAATGTTCTGCACAGTCGCCGGTGTCGGTCTCTGTGCCGACGTCAGTCAGGGAAGGGTGCCGACGTCAGTTAAAGTGCCAGCGTCGGTCGGTGTAATGACCGGCGTCGGTCAAGGCAGCAGTTTTAGATGGGGTCTGGTCGGGTTTGGATAGAGTTCTGGACAGGTTTTAGGATTGCAGAATGGTGTCTGAGGGTTAAGGCGTTAGTTTAGGAGTCAGAAGGATTGTTTGGGGGTTTTTACAAGGATCTAGGTAGAGTGACTGTATATTTTGGAATGGTAAACAGAGTTGATATGGGAAGAAATAAGGTCTTGGGGATGTAGTCTAAGTCTAAATAGGAGTTGATGACAGTAAATAAAAAATAATAACCAGAGAATAAAACAAAAACACAGAGCAAGATACTTACCTGTTACACACTGAAGACATGATAAGAGACATGATTGAAGTTGTCGCTGTACTGCCAGATGACCAAAGCAAAATTCCTGTACTGGAGAGAGAGACACGAGAGATTGATCACAAATTGATTGGATGCAAGAAAAATGGTTGATCATTCGGTTGGATGCCAGAAGACTGGTTGATCATTGCTGTGGGGTTCGGATCAAAGAAATGTTTTGAGGCCGCAGGTCCGATAACCGGTTGCCAAACTAATTGGCAATCGAATAACGGATAACGAATTGAGAAACGAATTAACGAACGCAGTTTAAAGATGACTGACGCCGACAGGGATGCCGACATCGGCCGAAAAGGTGACCGACGTCAGTGATGTCGATCGAGTAGTGATCGGTGTCGGCAGATGCAGAGTGGAGACAGAGGCTAATTTTAGCCTTCTACTCATTCTTACATGCTACCAAGGTCAAGGCTTGTGGGAAAATGGTCGACAGGGGTTAAGGGGAGGACGACAAGGGTTAGACACAATTCTGGTGTCTACACCAAGGCCTCCTCCTTCATAGTCTTGGTTCTCCATGATCTGATTAGGAATGGGATACTTGGAATTCCTATAAAAATTGATCAACTTATCATTTTATAACCATTATTCATCACCTTTGAGAGGGTCCTGTACTTGGCCAAAGGGTGGTATGAAAGTGATTGATGCTAGAATATGTTTATGGACCTTTCCTTTTCTTTTCCATTGCATGTATGGTTTGGGTTTTGATCTTCCAAAGGACTTTGGGTGTTGTAGGAGTTTGGAATTATGAAAAGTGTTATGTATCAAATACTCTCTTGGGCCATTAGTTGAGATTGTATAGTGATTAGATATTTTAGGAGGTGGCATATGGGAAAGTGAATCAAGGGTATTAGGGTCAATGTAATTAGCCTCAGGTAAATCAAGAAGTATGGCTTTCCCTTTGTCCTACTTGGTCAGTGGATTCATGCCAAAGTAGTAATTGTATCTCTTGAACTCAGACTCAAGATGTTCGTAATGATCATATGGATGTAAATATCCTAGAGTATTAAAGTCCATCCTTGATCAAGAAAACTTGATGCACTAGTGCAATGTTAATAGGACTGTACAAATCTTATGTAATAAGGTCTACCCAAAAGCATATTGCATGACAAATCAAGATCTTGCACATGGTAAAGTATATCATGGGTCAAGGGCCCAATGATAATAGGCAAGCTAATGGTGCTTTGTGATTCTCATTATTCATTATCATATGATTTGATGTTGATTATTTATACTTAGAGATCTACTGAGGTGTACCTAAGAAGCTTAACAAGCTTTAAAGACATTATATTCAGACCTGATCCATTATCTATGAGGACACATTTCACTTTATGTCTTTTTATGTAGACTTCAATGTATAATGGATTATTATGAAGTAGGCCAAGGGATGACATATCACTTTGAAGGTTACTTGTTATGATGGAGATAGATGTCCAGCCAAATCTTGAAATTTGTCAGGAGATATGTCATTGAGAACTATGTATTGACCAAGGAACTTTTTCAATATGTTTTTATCAATTGTAGATGCATGTAACAAATCTAAAATGGAGATTAGTGTTGGTGTCTTTTGTAATTATTCCATAATGTCAAATTTATTTTCTTATAAAGTGTTAAATGTTTTGTTTTGAGGCATAATGGTTGGTTGGATGATGGGTGAAGTGGCAGATGATTGTGGCTTGCTATGGTAATCTTTGACCATCGAATTGTGACTACACAATTAGGATTAGGCATAGGACCACTGTTACTAATAAATGATGGTAGAGGGGGACCAGATAGGATAATTATCAATTATTTATGCACTTACGTGTGGTCATAGGCTAATGATGAGTTATTAGCATAAGATCTTAACATGGGAATCTCTACTTACTGGTTTGCTTGTGTATGGTCGCAGGTCAAGGAAGGATTGCCAACATGGTTTGGTTGATTGGGTATGAGTAGCAATGGTATTTTTTTATTTTTACTTGCTTTAGGATTAATGGAAATGGTGTTAATATGACCTCCTACAATATGGCCTACAAGTGAATTGTAGTCATGTGTAACTACATGGTAGGTTTATTGGTTTTTACCATTCTAACCTTAGTTTTATCCATTGTTTTGACGATGTTGGTTATGATGTTGATTTTATTAGTTCTATTTCTAGTTTGGCATTTGTTGTTCATATTGTTGTTGTTGATTTTACACTAGTTGTTTTTTATGATGATTATTATTTTGGAGAAAAGAATTCTGGTAGATGCCAAGTCTTTAATTGGAGGTGAAATCTCCATGATCCAATGTGATCTCTTCATTTTAAAAAAAATATTATAAATTACATGTCTAATTTACACACAATGCTGCAAATTATGGCCATTGACCCTATGAAAATCATAGAATTATTCTAGCCTATACTAGTCTAGTACGTCAACACCCTCACAAAATTATTCTTTTAAAACAAGCCATTTAATCAAATTAGCTACTACAAGATTATGAAATAATGATTCTATGGGATCCTCAAGGTTAGTAAAAGTGTGATGAGTAGGCATGTTTCTCCTTAGAAGAGGAGGGTTTTGAAAAGGCATATATATTTGTTGTATTTGTTACATTTGTGGTGTTGGTCTAGGTTGTTGTGCTTGTTATGTGTGTTGTGGTAGCTGAAAAGGTTGTTGGTTAGGCATAAGCTAGAAATGTGGCATAGTTTAAGTAGATTGTGATTGAAATGTTTGAACATGCCATGATTTTTTTACTCTGTTCCCCAAAACATTCTTGTTGTAATTGAATTTCTTATATCTATCATTGTTATTGACCTATATCAGTTGTGACACTTATGATTGGATTAAATATATATTTTGACCAATATTCTAGTTTTGATTATGGCCATTATTATGATTTGATGAGGTTAATTTAATGATCCCCTTGTTAATAAGGGATATTTTGATCACTAAACCTTTTTCAATGATTTATTTGAACATATGTTCACACTACAACTCCAGATAGTAAGATATCTCACTATGTAGATTTTTGGTAAAAACAATGGCTAGTTGTTTGTCTAATAGACTATGGTTAAAATGACTTGCAAGGGCTCCCCATCACTATAGATATATTGTAAAGGTTTCACCTAGTTTCTATTTTGCTTGTGTCAATTCTACTAATGAAATCTCATGTTTGAGATTGTAAGAGAAATGTTACAATTTTTTTTTTTGAGAGATCATCAAAATTAGAAACTAAATTCTTTAATAACTTTTGGAACCACTCCAAGGCTTGTCCATGTATAATTATTGGAAAAAACAACAATAAATGGATGTTTCTATGGGCCACTGATTGGCATGTGACAAAGAATTCTATTATATGGGATTTAGGGTCACCTTTCCCCTTGTACTTGTCAAAATTTAGTGGATCATACCCTAGAGGAAATGGTATATGTAATTACTCCATGTTGAAAGGGTAAGAACACACATCATCTAATTTAAAATTCTTAACCTATTTCTTAGTTTGGATGGTAGTGATTGCATCCTTCATTTGTTGTAGTTCTTGTTCAAGGAAACTTGTAGGAACATTAGCTTGAGGTGATGGTTAAGAAGTCACAAGTGGATTAATTTGACTGAGGTATGATGAAGGTGTTTTCTAGGGTATATTGGATTAGATAGGAAACAAACCAAGAATATGCATATGTGGATTAGGGTGCAATTTTTGAAACTGTACTTATAATTGTGTGATATTCTAGTTGGGGTTGGGTATGTTGGCCTGATGTTGGGGAGATTGAGGTTGGGATGGTGGTATAAAACTATACTATACCTACTATGGTTGAATAGGGACATGTTATCGACTAGTCATACCTGGATGATTGAGATGGATTTGTGAAGCAAGACCATATTAATGAACTTATGGCACATTCTGCATGAAAGGCAATTGTTGCATAATATGCAGTTGAGTAACATTGGAACCTCTTTGTTGTGTGAATCCTAGTTTGGAAGTGGATGCATGTTAGATATTTAACATCTGTCACTAACCAATATCTGTATATTATTGGTTAGAAATCATTTGGTTTTAGATTGACATGTTAGTCTATGGAAAAAGAGGTATGTTTGTTATTACTTAACAAGGTGGAACATTGGTTGCCTGATATTGAGGTGGAAATATGTTTTTCCTCTATTTCATGGGTTGATTGGATGGTGCCTATTATTTTGGAGTATTACTCATCACTTATGGGTGAGGAGTAGGATTCATCACATTCTATTGTGGCATGACACTGGTTAGCTGACTACTTAATCATTATTGGTGGGTGCTAAAAGAAGTAGTTGGTTAAATATTAGAAGTAGTTGGCTAAGGTTGGGAAGTAGAAAATCCTACTCCCTAAGTTTTTGAACCACTAATGGTGATAGTTAAAGACACATTTTATTGTTCACTATGTGTTTGTGCACTAACACCACTTTGGTTTGGATTGGACGTTACTTATATATCTTCTACAAGATTTTTCCCAGTATTATACATTGAAGCATAAGATACTTCCTCAATGGTTGGGATATTGAACATGTTTTCAGCCAAAGTGTTTTGTATAAGTGGGTCAAAACCTTGATTTTATTGACCTGTCAACTCAAATAAAACTCTCATTGAAGGAAGTGATTGAATAAGAGGTGTATGTGACATGGTCATTTGATTAAATTTACGTGTTAGGTTTTGATAATCCTAGTATGTTGTCTGCATTTGCATGAATTGGTCATCTCTAAGACCTCTTTGTGTGACAAACATACTTGGATATTGATATGGCATTGGTACTATGGAATAAGGGTTTTTAGAAGAGGTCTAATCATTTTTTGAATTATAAAACATGTTATAAGGTCCTCTTAGTAGATGTGAAAAATTATCATTCCCTACCTCTACATATCTATTAGGATCATAAAATGATGGCATGGTCACATAATAAGGTCAATTTTGAACATTTTTTGCAATCATAAGTACACCAACCAAATATTGAGTTGTCAGTTCTCAATATTGCTCCATGTATGGAGGAATGCTAATAAAATAATTGGCCAAAGGATCTTGATTTTATTCCTCTTTTTGAGTTTCATTATATGGATAAGGATCTATCTCATAAACAATGTCATCTACTTAGGGGTCTTGAACCATTTCTTATTGTGCAACCACATTACTAAGCCCTAGATTTTACATGATGCCAATATGATTTTAGGGAGAAATGTTGGGTTAAATAGTAAATGCTTTGTTACCAAAAAGAGAATAGAGTTATACAAACTCTAAAAATATATGTTTGAAAAAATAAAAGGGGTTAACTCTATTTAAATTGGTCAAGGGTAGATTTGTATCTCCAAAAGGTTTATGCTAAGAATTTGGTAAAAATAGTATAATGTTAAATGTTTTACACAAACAAGTTCAAGAAAAATGACCTAAAAACAATATTCCAAACTCTAATGTCCAAATGTGTTCCAAATAGGTCTAAACTAGGAAAGGGAAAAAGAGTCACTAGGTCTTTTGTCCAAACTTGGAGTCAAAACCTAGACTCAAATAGGTTGTGTTAGGAATTTTGTCCAAATGGCATCAAAAGCTAGGCTTGAAATAAAATTTGATGATGATTAATCTAACAAACTTGAAATGGTTTGGCAAAGACTAGGTGTATATAATTGAAAATGCATCATGTCCATAAATCAATCTTGGACCGGATGAGATAGAGCACACCTACACTTTTGATTGGGGGCATATAATTGTTAAGCGGGAACATGAACAATGTGGGGATCTACTAGGCTTGATTAAGGGATCACTTGTCACAACACACTATGTGAGGTAGGGTTCTAAAGCCTACAATCTAACACAATAATACAATAACTATAAAAGAATCCTATGATTTAAAATTTCACTAATCTAATAACAAGAAAAATAAATATAATCTAGTGCACACCAAAGCTTGAGGTACAAAGTGAAGGGTTAGTAAATCAAATAAATCAAACCATGTATAGGGAGCCTCAAATAAATTAAGTATAAGTAACACCCTAATACATGGACTATCAAGAGTAATATTATTCTAGACAATGCTTATACTACTTCTATCTACTAAAATAGAGGAGAACAAAGTTAGAATATACTTACTTGGATGTGAACCCATTGAGACTCAATCTCTCCCTTGGATAATAGGGCTTCATAGGAGGTTGTTGTGGTTCGTAAGGATCACTTTGTCAGGCCAAATCATCCAAGACCTATCCATAAGACTAGATTCTCTAAAACAAGATACCTAAGTAAGTTTCCTCAAGTAGAATGGTGGAAGAGCAGATTGTGAAGAAGTGTGAGTGAATAATAACTCTTGATTACATATATGAATAATGACCAAAATTATATTGTATTTATAGGTAAAGTCAACCCTAAAATCATCCAAATATTTAGTTTTACTAGGCCGACCCAATTGACCTAGTGTGTTTTTTATGCTAACTCATTAGATCTATGATAGGTCAGCCTAGAGGATAACAAACCAAAATAGCTATAAAGTTCCTAAACTGTACTAGGTAAACATGGTTGACCTAGTATAATTGACATGTCAAAAGGGTGTTAAGTAAAGAAATGAAGGATGGAAAGAGGAAAAAGACTAGAAGATTGTGCAAGAGAGGAGAAAAAACTCAGGGAAAGGTTTTAAGAACTAGTTGGATTGGTAATAATGTGGAAAAAAGGGATAAATATCCTAAGAATAACAAAAGGTATACCCACCCCTTTCCTATTTCACCCCTTAAGGCATGCACTCAGAGAGATTGAGTCTCAATGGGTTCCTGCAATATGTAAAGCATCAACATTTGATATAATTTGAAAATATTATGTGTATACATATGCCCCACTCAAAGCTCATCACATGTCACTAAGGTGTAATAGGGGATGATGCTTCAAGAAAATACCTAAAAACACACACAACACTGATGCTTAAAAATAGTTCTAGTATTTTAAAAAGCATAAAATAACTAAAGGTAAATCAATGAAAAGGGAAACTAATCTAAAAAGTAAATGCAATGCATACCTTGACTTACCTTTATTAAGGGATGATTGTTTTATATGTTGTTAGTTTTGATTGTTGAGGGCATAAAAATTGCTTTCGACAAACCCAAGAATACAAAAATAAAGATCAAAAACAAATAAATGCAAGAAAATTCAAGATAGTTGGTGCTATTAGGATGGGACGAACTTGGGAAATTTAGCAAGTTATGGTAACAAGTGCTATATTAGAACAAATGATCAAGTCAAAAATGACAAGAGAAAATTGGGTAATAAAAAATCCTAAGGTTACTAAAGACCAAAAAACTCAGACAAGCTATCCTAAATTAAGAAAGGCAAAATCACCAAGTCAAACCAAGGATACATGTCAAACAAGATGGTAAATCAAACTAATCAATGGTTAAAAGAAGAAACAAAAATAAAATGGTAAAACAACATTGATGAGAGAGCAATAACAATCCACATCTCACTCAATAATGAAAAAAGATGCATAAAAGGGGAAACAACATTATTTAATGAGAAGTAACAAGCCAACCTCACTCAACAATGGAAAAAGGCAAAAACTTAGGTGTCCATAACAATAAGACAATGAAATCATGATAAATGGAAAAGGAAAGTAAATTAAGTCTAGTAAATGTAAATCATGGTATAAAATAAGAATTCAAAGTTACTCAAACATGTTGTTTCACTCTAAGGATAGATAAAAGTGAAACAAAGTAATGCTAGCGTGTTTTTAAGAGGTGAAGAAGAAAGAATTAAAGAAGGAAAACAAATTTTGAATATTAATTTATCTATCAAGGGGGAGGAAATGAAATGGGTGGAGGGGAAAATGGAGGAAAAACCAAGGTAGAGAGAACTATTTATTGAAGTCAAGACACTCAAATTAGGTTTATCAAAACAAGAGGAATTTTGACCTTAAGGACTATGAACAAATTGTTTTAGTGACACAAGCCTTGGGTAAACAAATGGAGTATATAGATCATCCCATGAAGGTTATATTCATGAAATTAAAATGGACCTGCCTCCCCATGATGTGTTCCTTGTTCTTCAGGACCCCTTATAGAGCCATCAATCTACTGTGAAGATTGGGTACTTGCATGAGAAATTAGGTAGTACCATATAATTTTGAAATACTTTATTTCAATCTACTGGCCTACCACACCCCAAAGGACTTCAGCTCTATGTAAAACCGATTATGAAGTTTGAGATTTGATTGGAGATAGGATATGTGCTTGTAATCATGTATTTTGATATGATTTTGAATTTTGGGATTTGTATGTTTCCTTTTAGATATCATTGTCTTTTATTTTAAATGATTTGGCTTTTAACTTTGTTGATGGATTTTTAAATATTCCTTTTCCATACGGATTTGTAAAACCACACATGGGTGCTAAAGATGACTTTCATTTGAAAACTTGGGACAATGTAGCTAAGAGAGAGAGCTTCAAAGATCATGGGGTCTAAGAGTCTCATAAATCTAGGTGAAATAAAAGTGTTATCTTGACTTCAACCTTATTTTATCTAATGCAGAGATGAAGGAAGGAAAAATCAAGAGGAATGACATATGGAACAATTTAAATTACTTCAAATCATAAAGAATGTGATAAAGGGAAAAAGAGGGATATAATGATAGTAAAGTGTGATTACTTATCTTAAAAATAAGGGAAATGGAGAAAAACATGCTAACATAGATTATTGTGCAAATTCCATCTAACAAAAGAAGTAAAAGCTAAAGTTTGAGAACAAGGATGTAAAAGACAAAAAGGTGGTAATTTTATGATAAGGGTTGTGTCATATCCATGATCTTACAAAGCAAATCATAAAATAAAAAATCACATAGGAGCTAATAAGCAAGTGAAATATAAAGTGAAGGAGGCTTCTTACAAAGCAACTCACCAAAAGAAAAACCTAAAGGATACCAAAATATCATTGGCAAGCAACAATAAAGAAGAAATGATTAAAAGATGGTGACTTTATGAGGGTTGTCGGGTCTTATCCATGGTTTTATACTATAACTCATAAAATAAAAACCAAAGGGATGTGAAAAATAAGAGAAAATGCAAGAAGATAAAGAAGAATATGGTACATCAAGAAACCAAAAGACCAAAAGGGAGGACTAAAAGTTTGTGAAAAAGAGGGTATTTTTATAGAGGGAAAGACCCATGTTTATGTAACCTATAAAAAGTGTTAGATAGATATACATAGAAAGCATGACAAGAAGAAAATAATTAGGCAAAGTAATTTTTAAGGAAATGGGCATTGGTAGGTTCTTTGAAATTATGGCCTTCATTAGTCTGAAGTCAATAAGTGCTTGGACCAAGGATATCTTTAACCAAATATGGGTCCCACCATTTTTGGGCATATTTATCTTCTTTATCATGGGTGTAGTCTAATTTAAGGATAAGATCACCAACATTAAAAGTGTAGAATTTAACACATTTGTTATATTGTTGGGTGATACGAGCCTTGTATTGGTAATTATGTTGTAATGAAGAAAGATGATGTTCATTAATAAGATCAAGGGCATGAAGGAAAAATTCATGTAATATTCATCGGTAATAATACTATGAAGATATATATGTAGAGAGGGAAGCTCAACTTCTAAATGATTAACTGAATCGAAAATATAGACTAACGAGAATAGAGTTACCCCAGTGGTAGTACGTATGCTAGTCTAATAGGCCCAAAGTTTAGGGTAAAGATGAAGATGCCAATCTGTGTAGGTTTCATGAATTATATTTTTAAGAATGTGCCAATTTGTGCAGGTTTCACAAATTATCTTTTGAAGAATTTTTTTAAGAATTTTATTGGTGGCCTCAGCTTGACCATTATATTGCAGATAATAAGGCATGGAAAACTTACGATTGATTTTAAATTTGGTACAAAGTTGTTTAATATGTTTATTTTTGAAATTACCACCATTATCTGAAATAATGGTTTAGGGAATGCCAAAGAAACAAATAATTTAGTTAATAATGAATTTGGATATGGTAAGACTGGTAACATTAACAAAGGGCTTGGCTTTTACCAACTTGGTAAAGTACTTGATAGCAGTAATTATAAATACATGCCCATCTTGGGAGCAAGGAATTTTACCAATGAGATCAAATCCCCATGTGGAAAATGGCCAAGGAGATTTGATAGTTTGAAGCTCGGTAGGAGGTGAATGGATAACATCATCATGAAGCTAACAAGGAGTACACTTTTTATCATATTTTATTGCATCCTTTTCAAAAGTATATCAATAGGAACCCATACGTAGGCATTTGCATGTTGTAGCATGTTTGCTACAGTGTCCACTATAAAATTACCCATGTGCTTGTTCGAGTAGAGGAGGAACCTCATCTTACTTAACAAAATAAAGTAAGGTACCTTTGATGTTGTGATATTAAGGATGTTATGTTAAAATATATACTTGAAAGCTTGTTTATGGATGCATGTCTTTTCACAAGAATCTAGATCAGGAGGATAAGTTTGATGTTTTAAATATTGGATGATATCTTGCTACAATGGGCTTTGTCAAATGGTCATAGCCTTGATGTGATAAATAAGTGAATCTAGTGGTTGATTAGATGATGGAGATTTTATAATTTGTATAATAAAGGAAGGATTAAATAAAACTTGATGAGGATGAAAGAGAGAATCTGAAGAGGCAAGAGAATCCACAATGGAATTTCGGTCTCGAGGAATAGGGTCGATAGTGAAAGAGATAAAGTCCTTAGCAAGAGTGGTTGTAATTTGATGATAGGTAATGAGGTTTTCACTTTTACATTGATAATCACCACTAACTTGATGGAAAATAAGTTGAGAATCACCTAAATCATGAAGATATTGAATATGTAAATCAAGAGTAGCTCTCGTGCTTAAGATAAAATCTTCATACTCCACCATATTATTGGTTAAATTATAGGTGAAGCAAAAAGCTAAAATAATGATCTTACCAAGAGGACTAGTGAGAATGAAACCCTACCCAACTCCTTGAAGGAATTTAGCACCATCAAAGTGAAGGGTCCAAGTATCCTCATGCAAGTCAACATTAATTTCAGGGAGCTCCTCGATAACTACCTTTGGTTTAGTAGTACCAAAGGGAGAAAAAGATTTTTCAAGTTGATTGGATTCAAGATCAGTAGTAAATCTATGGAAATCATATTTAAGAGAGATATCTTGATTAAGACATTCAATGTAAATGATATTGTCATTAGGAAGGTCATCTTAAAGGGAAGAAGTGGTTTAAATGGGAACTACAATAAGTTGGTAAGCTATGACTTGCCATTTAACAACTTTTTGTGTGACGATGTAGAGATCAAATTCCATAAGTAAGACCATATATTTTCCAATTCTATCTCTAGGAAGAAAGGCTTTTGAGAATAAATAATGAAGGGGGTCAAAATGAATGATGACATAAGTAGTTTGGTATAGCATATAATGATGAATCTTTTCAACCACAAAATAGATAGCAGAAATCATGCTCAACTTTGGTATGCCATGTCTCATAATCAATGAAGCATTAGTTAATTTAGTTAATAACATACTCTCTTCCTCTATCATCTTGTTGGGAAAGCATTGCCCCAATTAAAATAGGTGTGAAATATGTATATAAAATTAATGGTTTATCATTGGATGGTAGACAAAGTGAAGGTGGATGAAGTGATGACTCTTTCATATCATCGAAGGATTTTTGACATGGATCCATCCATTTTAAAGTTACACCTTTCTTAAGAAGGGAATTGACAGAGTGAATATGATAATCCATTTCGAGGACAAATTGTCTAATTGCCCCAAGTTTGCCTAAATAGGTTCAAATATCAGGAATAGATCAAGGAATGGGCATGTTAATAATAACACTAATTTTGGTTGGGTCAACATCAATGCCACAAAGATAGACTAAGAATCCTAACAATTTGTCAGATGTGACTCCAAAAAAACATTTGTAAGGATTAAGTTTAAATTTATATAGGAGATGATCAAAGATGACAACAAGATCAAAAAGATAGTTATTACAATGTTTGGATTTAGCAATAAGATCATCCACATAAGTTTCAATAATTTTATGGATGAAATCATGAAATATGTGAGTCATGGCATGTGGATAGGTAGCTTTAGCATTTTTAAGTCTAAAGGGCATTTTGATGTAACAATAGATGCCCCATTCCATGGTGAAAGTAGTGTTATGTTGGTCTTCAAGAGTGATGTGAATTTGATTGTATCCTAAGAAACTATCCATAAGAGATAACATTTCATAACCAGTCATGGAATCAATGATAACATCTTTGAAGGTAAGGGGAATTTGTCCTTAGGACATGAAAGATTAAGGTTGAAAAAATTAATACAAATGCAGATGACCATAGTGACCTTATTTTTAATGGGAACAATGTTAGAAACCCATTCAAAATAATCCACTAGTTTAATGAATTTAGCATTTAGTAGTTTAATGATTTCCTTATGACATATATTAGTGACTTCAGGTGGAAATTTTCTTTGCTTTTGATGCACAGGCTGGGCATCAGGATAAGCAATGATGTTATGCACTATAATACTAGGGTCAATGCCAAGCATGTCTTGGTAAAACCAAGAAAATTCCTCTTTATATTTATCAAAGAATAAGCTAAAGTTATCATACTCAAATGGTGAGAGTTTTTGAGAAACTATGATTGCTCGAGGAGAATATGGGGTAACATATTCAATACGAGTTATTTCTTTGATAAGCATGGCATTGCCATCTTTAAAATGGTAAGGTGCATTAGACAAGGATGAAATTAGATTTGTTTGAGGATCAATACTATCTACAAAATTGTTAAAACAAGGATTTTGATTTTGAAAATTTCCAAGTTTATGATATTCTCGAGGAAGTTGAGGTTCCTAGGCATGAAGTAGCTTAAGAATAAATTCGTCACTAGGCAAGGTAAGAAGAGGACCATAATATTAGACATCTACTTCAAGGTATATAATTTGATTTCCATGGTGATCATAGTCTGAATGGATCTGATGAATATTGGTTGCATTGGCCTCACGCATAATTTTGGAAGTAGATGAAGAGGATGGATGTGAAGATATGGGAGTGTTGATAGATTCAGTGATGGGATAATAATATAAAGAAATGATAGGATCCAAAGGAGGTACATAATATCTAGGAGCTTCTATAAGTTTAGAAGGTGTAATTTTTTTTACCATCTAAGGAGTATTGATAAGTGAAGAATTAGTGGTAGGTACATGATCCTCATGATCTAAATCATGATGTGTAGAAATGATATGTACATCCTAGTTGAAGGCATGAATTTGGGATAAAATAGTTTGATAGTGATGGAAATCTAAGTCTCTATAGTGAGCTTGGGACTTGCCATAGTTGTCATCATATGTGGGGGAAATCGTACATACTTGAGAATCAAGGGTAGTTTCAGAAGGTGAAATCCTAATGTTGGTAATGCACAAGAGGACATGATGAGAGGATCTTGGAATAATTTATCCATTCCAAAATCATTTCAAGTGAAGGAATCTTTAGGTAAAGATGGCTCTTGAGCATTGCACGGAGCGAAAAATTTGGTAATCTCATCCATGATAGGAATAATATGATGTCTAGGTAAGAGAGAAAGAGGAAGCCAATCCAAAATATATGGAGGTAGATTCTTAGTATTACAGGTGTGCTAAAACATAGTGGACTCATCATCATCAAAATCCATAAGAGTAACTTGAAGATTAGGATTCATTTTGATGAACTCAAGTAAAGGAACACTATTAATTTTAGGAATTTGATATTGAGGCTTAGGATTAGGAAGTTGGATGCTCCATGGGCTAGGATTAACTTCATGTTTGTAATATTTTTTATTATGTAATAATTTAATAGACTAACTACCAGTAGAGGTGATGGCCCTCATCTGATGAGTCTATGGATGACCAAGAAGAATGTTACAATATAAAGGAAGATCAAGGACCATAAGCTTGGTTCTAACAATCTTAGGTCTAATGGTCAATGGAATCCAAATGTAGCCAAGTGTATTTTGATTAGTCTTATCAAATTCATGACAAATAAGATGGGTTTATTTAAGATGATCTTTGTTACAACCAAGCTGTTGAATGAGCCATAAGGATGAGACATTAATACCAAAACCTTCATCAACTAGAACTTTTTAGATAAGGGTGGTATTAATGGCTACTTTGATAAAGAGAGGTGGATCATCAGCATGAAAAAGAATTTTGTCATTGATCATGTCCTTTTCAATAAGTTCAATGGAAGGTTTAGAAGGACACATAGTCTCAATGGTATTAACATTAGTTGGTTGAAAATTTATAGAAGGTGGTTATTCATCTATGGAAGATGGATCTTCAATTTTTTGAAGTTGTTGTATAATAAATTTACGATGATAGGGTGAAGTGCAAACCAATTCCATAAGAGGAATCTTACAAGGTATAGATTTGAGTTCTTCAAGAAAGTTCTAATGTGATTTAGAATAACCCACATGAGGTTTAGAATGTAAATTAGATTTAGGAGGTATAGATGTGGTAGGAGGATCAGAAGGAGGAAGTTGTTCCTAAGGTGCTTCCAAATCATCATGAGTGGTAGTGGTATCTTTAACCATTTATTCTTTGAAATATGGTTTCATAGGTTTGGTAACAAGATCTTTGTGAGCCAGTTTATGATGATAATTAACATTAGTAGCATTGACATAGTGAGAGTTGTTATAATATAGCTCATAATCGACATCGATGGCACAGACATCCTTGGCATATGATTGATTATTGTTTGAAGAAGTTTTTTTATTATTAAAAGTAGAAGCTTTAAAGCTTTGTCATTTTTGAGATGCAATAACATCTTCTTAATTACAAAGTTTTATCATAGCCTCATGGTTGAATGAGTCACCAAAAATATAAGAAACAACATACTTAGTGAGCCCTCTACAAGATTCATGAGAATGATCAATGTCGGCATGGAACCAATAAAATATATTAGGATCGTACCACTTAGGAGGAGTATTGGGATAAATGAAAGGTTTAGAGGGTGGTAAAAGTTGTTTTATTAGTTAAATTGAAAGAGGTGTATGATAAGGTGAAGGAATATTAGTTTTGGCAACTCCAGGTTTGGTTGGCAGAGCATTACTAGTGCTAGCATTAGATGTTTGAAAATATCTTTTAAGAATTTTATGATTGGGTTCAAATTGCTTCATAAGAAATTCTTAATGCTTAGCTTGATCAAGAGCTTCATTAAGTATTTGAGGAGCAAAGGTTCGAACCTTGTATTGAAGAGTGGGAGTCAAAATGGTAATAAAGAGTTTGACTAAATTATCGTCATTCATGTTAGGATTAGCTTTATGAGCTAAAGGTTTCCATATTTTAATAAAGTAATGGGATGATTCAGTTGGAGATTGCTTAGCATTGATAAAGTGGCTAAGACAATTTTCAATAAGATCATTGTGTTGAAACTCTTTAACCAAAGATTGACCAAATATTCAAGTTGCCAAATATAATGTTAAGGAAGTTAATTATACCATTCTAATACATCACCAGTGAAATTTTTGACTAATAGTTTAGTTGTGGCAAATGTATTAGTTTGGATGCACTCTTTGTAAAGGTTTCCAAAGGCTTTGATAAATGAAGCAGGGTCTTTACTCCCATCATATTTTATAGTTGGAGTTATGTTACCAATATCAATGGATACAATGAAGGGATATAAAGGCTCATTTTGAATGGTTTGAAGCATTTTGTTATTCATTATGGGTTGAGGAATAAAATTGCTTGAGGCATCCTTAAGAGGTGGAGGAATATAATTAGGGTTAGCTTAAGGATGCATAACTGGAGGTTGATTAGCCACATTGATTAGATGTTGTTGAAGTTGCATCATTTAGTTGGTATTAGAGTTTTTCATGATGTTCATTGTTTGAATGACTTGAGATAAGATTTGGGTTGTATTAGGAGGTGAGTTAATGCTAGTTGGAGCACTCCCTGAATTAGTGTTAGGGGGAGTATTATTAGGAGGGTTATTAGTGGGATTTTTAAATAGATTTATATCAATCACTCCCACATTGGTTTGGATATTTTTAGAAGTGTCTTGATAAGTATGGAAAGGATTGGATCCATCAACTTCATCTTGAGGTGTTATTTACACCATGTTGTAGTTCATAGATGAAGGAGAAGAAGAGGTGCCCCAAAAGTGATGGTTCTCTTGGGAGGAAAAGAGAGGAAGGAATGAACATCCCATATAGTATCTAAATGGGTTTAGGGTGTCAAAAAATATTCTAATATGAGACTTCATTCTGATCAAAGAGAGATGAGAAAAATGCAAAATTGGAGAAATGGGAAATTAGATTAAAAATGATAAAATCAAGAAATAGTACTGGGTCGACCAAGTCAATCTAGTGTAGGAAATAGGGCTATAAATTGTATAGGATCAACTAGGTCAATCCAATGTATTGCAAAGAAGCCAAAAAAGGTATAGGGTCCACTAGGTCGACCTAGTACAGTGAAGAAGGAAGAGAAAAAGATTGATAACAAGATTGGAAAAGAAATAAGACAATTTACAACTAATTTAGGAAAGTAAGTGTAGAAAGGAAAAACATAATAAACTAAATGATGTTGGACAATATAATTAATACACACAAATAAAAATATTTCACTAACTTTGGCTAATGCAAGATTTTGCACACATAATTGATCAAAGAGAAAGCAAAAAACTTGAAAATAAAGCTAGCTACTTGGTCAACCTGGAATGTTGATTAAAATAATAAATAATGATTTTAAATATGAAAGGGAGATTGGCTATAAATAAGGTACTAGATAACAATCTATGGTTAGTTTTAGGTAAGTTTAGGATGAAAAGGACTATAGTGGAAATGATACATGCTTGGTATTGGGGATTAACCCCTCCCTTCACACATCACAACAATAAGGGTAATGGGTGCTTACCTAAAATATACCATTAACCATGCTTTATACTTGACAAGAGCATCAAGTCAACTTCCCCCTTGGTTATGAAATACACATAGGTAGACTTGGGTAGTCAAAGGTTTAAATGCTTATTTGATGTTTGTGTGTTTTGGATGTCTGTGTAAAAAATAGAAATAGTGCAACTAAGTGATTTATTAAAAATCTCCTAATTAGACTATGAACTATTCTAAACATGCAAGTAACTTAAAAGAAATATGTGATTAATATATATGGTTAATTCCAACTTTGAAAAAAAAGGTAAAGTTGAGCAACTATATGGATAATCATATAGAATAGGTTGATAGGGTCAAACATGTACTATATAATTAAAGTCTAAAAGTGAACTAGGTTGATTATATCGACCTAGTTATTTTAAACAACACAGAACACAAAACTAGGTTAACCAGGTCAACTTAGTTGACTATGTGAAGGTAGTTTGGTAAGACTAAAAATTTGAAAGGAACATATAGAAAAATAAATATATAGAGGAAATATAAATATACTTGAATGGTTTGGAGATGAAAAGGAGAAGATTGTTGATTTGAGACCTTGGAGAAAAATGGTAGTAACTTGTAAACTAGGTCGAGCTAGTCAATCAAGCTGTGCAGAAACTTGTTACAAAATGCTAAAAATGCACTAGGTCAACCTAATAGGTTGAAATAGAAGTTTTAAATGTGTATTTTTTCTATTTGGTCAATCTAGTTGGCTGAATAAAAGTCTACAAGTCTAGAAACCTATACTAGGTCAAACTGGTCGATCCAATTGCATGTTCCTGAAAACCTGTGCAAAGAGATAAATAACTAAGTTGACAAGGTCAATATAACATAATAAATATATGATAAACATAATGATGAATAAAAATTAAATAAGTGAAATAAACATTACAAGGTTTTGATTCATTTTGGGTTCACCAAAATGTATGCAATAAAAAATGCATCATGTCCATAAATCAATCTTAGATTGGATGGGATAGAGCACACCTACACTTTCAATTGGGGGCATCAAATTGTTAAGTGAGGACATGACCAATGTGAGGATCCACTAGACCTGATTAGGGGATTACATGTCACAACACACCATGTGAGGTAGGGTTTCAAAGCCTACAGTCTAACACAATCGCAGAATAACCCTAAAAGAGTCTTATGATATAATGTTTCACTAATATAATAATAATAAAAAGAAATCTAATCTAGTGTAAACCAAAGCTTGTGGTACAAAGTGAGAGATTAGTAAATCAAATCAATCAAAACATGTATAGGGAACCTCAAATAAAGTAAGTATGAGTAACACTCTTATGAAGAATAATATTAGTCAAACCAACACTTATGCTACATCTATCTACTAAAAGAGAGGAGAACAAAGTTAGAATATACTTACCTAAATGTGAACCCATTGAAACTCAATCTCTCCCTTGGACAATGGGGCCTTGCAAAAGGTTGTTGTGGTTCATAAGGATCACTTTGTTAGGCCAAACCATCCAAGACCTATCTACAAGACTAGATTCTCTAAAATAAAAAACCTAAGCTAAGTCTCCTCAAGTAGAATGGTGGAAGAGCAGATTCTAAAGAATCATGATTGAATAATAACTCTTGATTGCATATATGAATAATGAGTGAAATGATCTTGTATTTATAGGTAAAGTCAACCCTAAAATCATTGAGATATTTTAGCTATACTAGGTTAACCTAGTGTGTTTTGAGAGCTAACTCATTAGGTCTATGATAGGTTAACCGAGAGGCCAACAAACCAAAAGAGATAAAAGTCCCTAAACTACACTAGGTCTACATGGTCTACCTAGTACAACCAATAGGTCAAAAGGGTGTTAAATAAGGAAATGAAGGATAGAAAGAGGAAAAATACTAGAAAATTGTGCAAGGGAAGAGAAATAGCTTAGGGAAAGCTTTTAAGAACTATTTGGATTGGTAACAATGTGAAAAAAGGGACAATAATCCTATGAAGCATCAAAGGTCTACCCGACCGTTTCTCGATGCACCCATTAAGGTATGCACTCAGAGATATTGAGTCTCAACAAGTTCTTGTAAGATGTAAATCGTCAATATTTGATAAAAGTTGAAAATATTATGTGGATACACTAGGCACTTGCTTCTAGACATAAACATGATCTAATTGGTATAAAACACTAAACAAAAGGCACTCTGAAGATTGACTAATTCTATCAAACAAAGGCATAGACAAAATAGTTTCCAAATTTGAGTAGTCAATTAACCTACGTTAATAAACCCAAAAGATAAATATTTATGTATCAGCCCATGCATGTTGAGGCCAAAATAGAAATCAATCAATGTTTGGATCTGAATTTGTAAAATTTAATTAAAGACTTAACTAAGCTAAAATAGGGTTTTGATGATCAATAAGATAGGTAATTTTGAATAGCTTGACTATGCTAATAAAAAATACAACAAGGCTCAAATGATTGGTTACAACAATGATAATTTAGACAGAAGATCAAGATAAATCTTTTGAAATAATTTGGGCAACGTAACAGTGTTAGCACTCAAAAAAGATGTGATAATGCATATGTTTTAAAGACTTCTACATCATAAGGCTTGAAATGATTTGGGAATAATAACATTGCCTATTTCAATCAAGTGCCACACTCAATATTTTGATACAAAAGTTTTATAAGTTAAATTAAGGTGTCAAACAGATGACATAATTCCTCCTCAAACAATGGAGTGATGTTAGATATAAGATTCATTCATGGCATGGTTTAAACAACAAGTTTTAGTTTTAACACACTGAAAAATATAAGAATAAATGACAAAAGTATATCATCTTAAATACTTTCAAGGTGTGGTAAAGTGGGGTTGACTAAAAACTATAAGTTTCACATGTCTAAATTGATCCCATGTGTACCAAATTTCACGTTGTGCACATTATAAAAATAACACGTTAATTAAATCTGCATAAATTAGCTTATTATGAAAATGTCTTGTCTTTCTCACAACCACTACATTTGTCACTTGCTCAGTGTAGTACGATGTCCATATTGATCACACGTATTGGGCTTAACTCTTACTAATAGATAAGGTTTAACTGCTCAAATCATCCTAGTGGGGTGATCCCTATTTATATACCCCATGTGGAGAGGGGTTAAAGACGATGCTAGGAGATGAAGCCCTAGGTCAAAGCTATGACTATCATGTTTTATTTGGTTCATTTAATTGAATTATGGGTCAAATTGATTTATTTTCATGGTTACAAAGCCAAATTTGAGACTCTTAAGAATTCTTAGATTAGATGTTCAAAAGTTGGTAATAATTACTCTAAGGTTGGATATCAAGCCATTGGTGGCCAATTTTAGATGTCTACAATACTTACATTGATAGGCATTACTATATTGAAAAAACCTAACTTTTTTGTACCATAAAAAATACAAGGATAAAAATAAACTCATAAAGAAATGAACTAATAATTTTGCATCATAGGAAATATAAAAAAGGGTATGAAAAATACACTTGCCAATGAAGCAAGATATTTTTGGTGCATTTTCAATGCACATTAAACTTGCTCTCAGAGATTGAACCTAATATGTTTTCTTTCACATTGACCAATGTAAGGCATTATTTTTTACACAATAAAACTCCCATAAAATGAAATTTGCTGCCCATAATATTTTCCCATCGAATGTATTCGAACTAGTATTTAAACTCTTTAGAAAAATTAAAAGAATAAATGAAACCAACAAAATTATTTTCATTTTCATGAATTAAGGGATAATATCGACATTCATAAACAATACAAGTAATGTTTATTGGTTTTGTTTTATAATATTTTGTTTTGTTAGTTTTTTAATTTTGATATAAAAATGTTGGTTCATTTCCTTTCTTTCATTGAATCTTCCTAAAAAATAAATGTTGGAATGTAAGAGAGTTAAGGTGGTGCCCTTGTTTTGTTAGATTGTCTAAGTGTGATATCTGAATGTTGGTTTGTTCCTTTATTTCATCTCCTATGCTTGAAAATATATATGTTATAATATAAGAGATTGTAGAGAAATCAATATGTTTAGTAGTTGGTTTTTTTCCATGTCTACTTTTGTTTTAGGCTATGTTTGCCTTCTAAATGTTTATATACACATAAGGGTGTAAAGGTTCACCTAATAGGTTATGAATGCAAATTAATGATATAATTGGAAACATATCAGACTTATATGAAAAATTCTAGTCTATATATGAGGTTATAGTCTAAGAGATCAAGTTTGAAACTGTCTTGAATGCATGAATTACTCATTTTTTTTGTAAAGATAAGCCTATTTTATATGACGGTTATTTGGTATTTTTTGAGATTGAAAGAATTTGTATTTATTTATTTTTTAGTCTTTTTTTGTTACATCCTTATTTTATTCTTCAACAGTAACTTCAATACCAATTATATTATCATTGTCAAGGGGAAAAAAGTATTTTTCAATACACAAACAAATTGAATTCACTCTTTTGCACTTCAATATTTATTTCTTCAGTTAGAGGTGATCAAATAAATAAATCAATTCAACATTTCTTTATCAATTAAACCATAAAATAAAAAATATTAAATACAAACCCTTTTTTAGTCAAATTAAATATGTTCTCTACAACATTTTCCCACTAAAGGAATTTAAATCAAAATTAAACCTCTTAAAATTTAAAAGAAGAAATCAAGCAAAAAAATGTAATTTTGAAGTTCACAGTTCAAGTTGAAAGTCAATATTCATATCTTCAATGCAAAAAAGAGAGGCATAGAAATAATAACCACCATTTCAACATGTTTATTTTCATCCCTGATATAAAATAAAATAAAAAACTAATTTTTTTCAAGCAAAAGATAATTGAATAAATGAAAGAAAAGAATAGTCTTATAAAAAAGGAACCAATAATTTTGTTTGACAAGTATAAAAAAATAAGAATAAAAAATATGCTCATCTAATGTGAAAGATGATTTTGGCACATAATTAATGCCATGTTAAATTTTCTCTCATATATTGAAACCAAGCTTGTTTTATTCTAGGTACAATAATGCAAGATGTTGTTCTTGGAAAAAGTAATCTCCCAAAAAATTGGCCCTATTATCCACAACATTAAAGATTTTCTAAAAGTAAATGTTATTGGTGATGGACTTAGGGTTTCATAGCAGTGGTGATGCTAGAGATGGATTTACGGTGATAGTGGCAGAGGAAGGAAATGCCAAATCATGATAGAGGGTGGAAGTAAAGAATGAAATGGTGGATTTAGTTCTTTTTAGATCTGCAATGGAAAAACACTCTTTCAAATCTCTATTGGCAGCACCTACTTCAATGAATTTAGTCAAAAAAAAATTTAGCATAAGGGGACTCTGTTCTACAGTTGAAAACAAGAAAAGAGATAAGATTAGTGGTAGATTTTAAAGAGCATCCAACATGGGTTTCTCTAAGGAGCACCAACAAATATCTCATGGTTTTGGAGGTAGGGCATTTACTCAAAACTTATGTGGATGTTGTTGCTAATAAAACTAAGGTAAATTATTTGGAACCAAAAAAAGTGAATCATGTTATTCATTTTGAAAATAGGGCTCTAGAAGTGATTGAATCTATGGAGGAACACTTATCATCCTTTGAAATGATCTATAAATTTGAGGGTTTATATCCATCTCTTCAGGACCTATATGCTTGAATTATAGATAACTAGTAGCCACATATAGATGGGAAAATCACCATTGGCCCATGTGCAAAAGGTTTTTTCATTGTTATTTTTGAATCTAAAATTGATAAAGATTTTATTTTCAATTGTTCATGGAATCTAGGATAATCATTAGATGGTATTCAAACCTTGGTACCCTAGTTTCAACCCCTATTATAAAATCTTTAATGTTAGACCTGTTTGGATTCATTTTCCCAACCTTCCCCTACAATTTTAGAATGTGAGGGTGTTTCTTACTATTGTAAATGCTATTGGAAAGATTGGGTGCCTTGATTCCTTGACTTCTAAACAAGGACATTCCACCTATTCTAGATTACTTGTCCATATGGATCTCTCTAAAGAACTGCTAGCTTAGGTGGAGTTGGTGGTGAGGAACAAAACATGGGTTCAACCGATAGATTATGAGGTCCTACCTTTTAGATGCCAAAAATGTTTCCTTATAGGACATATAGTAAATGATTACCCTATCTTGAAACATAAAAGAGGAAACAATTGGTGGGTATATGCAAAGTTAGAACATTTGGCAATAGAAGGAAATTTAGACTCAAGGGAAGATGAACCAAAAATGGTTCCAAAAACTCTGATTGAGATTTTGTCCAAGGATAGGAAGTCTAAGATTATGGAACCTGATGGAAAAGAGACTTTATAGGTAGAATCACATAAGAAGGAACATATGTTGGCTTCTAATACTCATGAAGAAAAAAGTTCTAAAAAAGTTTTTAACACACCTACTAGGGAAATTTTTACAAAAGTACCTACAAACCAAAGTTCAGAGGTAGCTTTGGAGTTATCCATTCCCATATTGCCAAATGTAGAGGAGGGGAATGCATGCAAGTTAGTGAAAGGGAAGAAAGTAAGAGGTAAAAAGGAAATATCTTCATCTAATATGTCTCTTAGAACTCAATCTAAAAATTGAGAAAGAGAGACTCTCTTCATTCAATGGGTGTGACAGTAGTTATTGCTTGATCTGGCTCGTTAGCCTATATTGTGTTGCTGAATTTTAGGTTTTATGGTTTTACTCCTTATAAAACCCTCTATTTAGATGTTTTTGGGCTGCTTTTGGTCATTTTGGGGCCGTCAGTATGCCTTGTTATTTTCTCATTTGTTTTTGGGCATCATGTTGCCTTTTCATGTTTGGATTTTCTTCTAAGATATGAGGTCTTTAATTCAAAAAACCTCCCCTTTAACATTAATTAAAATTTTTGCCCTTTAACCTTAATAAAAAAACATTAAATTTTTTCTTAGAAATTAAAATTACAAAACAAACTAACATAATTATTTTCATATTCATGGATCATGGCATGAACACAATATTTAAAGACAATCTAAAAAAAGGAAAGATATGGAAAATAAATCAACAAGCCTAGAATATTTATTTATTTACATACAAAGGAACTGAATACACTTTCCTGCCTTCTAAACTTATTTTATTCAATTAAATTAAATTAAATAAATAAAGTGAAATATCATTTTTGTATCACAAGAAAAGGAAAATTTTCACACCCTTAAATTAAAAAACAACATGACAATATTGTATGGCAATGCCAAGAAATACCTGTTGGCAATCCATTATCCATTTAATAAATAATTATGTTGATTGGCATGCACATTTTATTGGACAAAGATTTATCTTTTTTACTCGATTAATGGTCCACATTCACTTTTGAGGAATGAATAAAATTGGCTTCTTCTAATATTGACATGTGTCATGCATTGGTTTATACACATAACAAAATTAGAGTATGGTCACCATCAATGTGTTTCCCACTAATGAAGTGGTGGTAGTACCATAAAGGTGTTAATTCATTACATTGAGTCTATTATATTTATACCTTTTCAATCAATTGTAAGTCTCTTTTGTGGTGGGGTAGTTGATATTAATGTTAGTTTAATACATGACTTTAATTTCATAAATGTCTTGTGACATCTAGATCTAGAATACAAATGATGACCTAAAAAAAGGAAATTAAAATAAAAATTGCAACTTCATCTCATCAAAAATCTAAGCATTCATACAAAAATTTTACTATTTTCCATTGTGACATTATCACCACCCTACACTTTTAGGGCTTTTCATTCTCCTTTCTACATTTGTGTTTTCTTATTTTTGAATAGCTACTCTCATAATGAAGATTTTTCTTTTTCAAGTGAATAAAACCACTTAAAAAAATATATAAGTGAAAAAATGTAGAGGTGATAATAAAAAACTATATTAGTACACAAAATGGCATTCACACAATTTTACTTGGAAAAATCTTGAACTATTGTTTTGAACAAAAAATATGGTGAAAAATGATGTAATACATGCCTTTTATTTTGGTGTGCAAAGGATCATTTGGTTCTTTATTTTATGTTATGTTGTTTCACACTTGATTTTAGAGGATGATTATGATTGTCTTCTCCTAATTCTAGGATATGTCATGCATTGGGGCCTCCACATCACAGTGTCAATTTTGATCACTACCAATGTGTTTTTTTACTAGAGATGACACTAACATTGAATCTTTGAGAGATACTTATGTTCATATGTTAAATTCTATTATTTTTTTTCTATATTTTAATGTGCATGTAAGGATGCAGAGGTTCACTTCATGTGAACATATCAACCCAAATTAAATGTGACATTAATAGTCTATTAGGGCCATGTGAAATCGTTTAGTCTATATACAATTTTATAATATTTAGGATAAATTTTGATATAGCGTTGAGATCATGTGGAAATCATGTTATTGTGCACATGAGCCTCTTTTTCATGGTTGTTCTTCTCTACTTTCTGAGATGCAGATAATGCACATTGCTTTTATTTTTATTAGTATGTTTTCTTAGTGTATTCTTATGATAGAAAAATGTTTGTTTGATTCCTTTATTTTATTGTCTCTCCCTAAAATAATGTTGGAGTGTGAGAAAATGCAAGGGAATCATTTTTTTGAGGTGATTGCTTTATTTTCTATGCCTTCTGTTTTGGGATTATGTCTGTAAATACTGAGTGTTTTCCTTGATCCACTCTATATTTCATTTGGAGTTCATGGACCAACATTTGTATATTATGCAAGTTTTTTTTCCTCCTATAGTTGCCATGACATAAATTTTAAAATGTTTTGTGTTATATTTTAATTCTCTCTAATAGAATAGTTTGTAGTTTTGTTAAGGCAACCCACATAGGTTAGTGTTTTAGCCATAATACATGGCCAACATATATTAGAGGCATGTATGGTAAAGATTATGTTGTATAAAATCATGTTTGTTTGAGGTATTTTTTCAAATTTATTCCTTACTGTTTCCATTCCCCATTTTTATCTCTATGATTGTAATGTTTTTGAATGTATTTTTATTTGTAAATAAGGTTCCTTTCCATGACTATTTTGTGTTATTTATTATAATGCAAAAATAAATTTATTGATGTTAATTTTACTTATTTTGTGGTGTTAGCTTGTTGTTTTAAACACCAATAAAATGCTCAACACAACTTTCCTCACCTTTTTTTGAAAAAAAAAATTATTTCATATAATCTTTCAATTTATGATGACGAACTTAATCTTGCATTGAAAATAAATTTAATACTAGTTTAAATACCTCCATTTGTAAAACTAATGAAATCATTCTTCACATACTCGTAATCCAAAAATAAATGCCATACATTCTTATCCATAAACAACCTTACAATATGCCATATAAAAAGTATAATTTTATCTAATGCAATGATTATTATACATCATAAAAACATTACCTCCAAAAAAAAATTGATCTCATATAATACAATGATTGGAAGACATACCAAAAATATTTTTTTTAAATGATGCTATTATAGTGTTTGACCTAGCCAAATATCATAAGATATACATTGAACCATGTAACATGATTGAATGTCTTAGTTTTGTTTCCCAACTTAAAAAAAAAAAAAAAAAACTATTCTATCAAACAATGATTAACAACAAGCCATAATAAAAGAACACATGCTCACAACCACAAGCAACCTTATAATATTGGGTTTTTTCCTCATTCCTTATTTGGAAATTATTTTTACAATTTTATTACAAACATATTTGAATACATTTTAAACCTATTATTTCATTTATTTAATCGCTTTCATTTTGTTAACTATCTTATGATTTATAATTTTAACAAATTTTTAGTTAAGCAACAAAATAAATATGGAATAAAAAGTTTAATAACACACTTCAATAGAATTTAATTCTTATCACTTGTTATAGTTTCTTATTATCATGCAACTTTTGCTTTCTTCCTTTGAGCTCTAATTTATTTTGATTTCCAAATGGCCACAACCTAAGTTCATTCCTCAAATTTATACACACTTTTAATTTTTTTCATTTTACTTAAATATTTCATTTTAGATTAACATTATTCTATCGGCATTCTCATTGCACTTTTTTCATGCAATTACTAGTTAATAGTTAAATGGCAAAAGTTTTTATTGGCGGTTTGTGTTTTATGTTAGAGTTTATTATGAACTATTCTTTAACTTTTATATTTTTTTTATAGAGACAAGTCCATGCATGATACAAACCATTCACAATTTTTTAAATTAAATGTTTCGCGTTATTTTCTAAGAAAGCAAATAGGGGAGAGGAGCCAATACTCATGTACTTTAACATGGTTACATGACATGTAAATAATGTCATATCAAAATTTAAAACTTATCTTATAATTAATTTTGTTTGTGTGTGTGTTTTTTTTTTTTCAAATTTTATGTATTTAAATGGAGGGAAAATCATATTTTGAATTGATTTAAAATATTAAATATAAAATACATTACAAAATAAGTTATTCCTAATCATATACATTGAACACTTAATAATTGTAAATATGACATATTATAATGTGATTAACGACTTTACAATATTATTAAATATAATTTATTTAATAATATATAAATTATACTACATTTCATTTAAATTTTACTCAAACATTATTTGGTAATTTTTTTAAAAAAATATTCAAATTTTATTTAAATTATTCCATTATATGTATAATACATTTGAAATGACAAAACAAACTACAGAAAATATAAACATTTTATACTTTCACAATTTATAATATTTATACTTTACATTATTTATAATATTATGTATTAAATTATTTATAAATATTTTTATATTATAATATTTGTGAGCCATAATTTAAAAAAAGAATGCATGGAATAATTTAAAAAGACATTTAACTGCTCCTTTTTTTAATTGTGAATTCTAAAAAAATGTGTGAAAGGCCCCAAAACATTTGAGGTGGTGGTCACAAGTCAACCATAACTTTCCCTGTGATTCACAAGGCGAGGGTAGATTTTAAGACTCGAACTTGTAGCTTCATTATTGACTAGTCATAACCAATGAATTGTTTGGCCTCTTGAAATGGCTGCTTTGGCATCTTTATTATTATTTTCCTCCAAATCAAAGATAAAACTTTTAGACCTGCGGATAGCTTTGTGTCGCCCATCATAAGGGTGGCAGATAAACATCTTTATTATTGTTGTTTACTTGCCATTACAAGACTATAAAAGTCAACATCACATAGGGTGGCAGATAAACAACTTTGTCATCCAACTCAGGGAGCCCATTTAAAAAAGGTTTCTTGTACAACTATGTTGCTATTTTTACACGTGCTTCAATATGGCCCACTACATTCGTGTGAAGTAAAATTTAAACAACAAAATACCTACTTAGTTGTCCTTTCACACTTGTATACGGTATAGTGTATTTAATATTTATTTAGATTATATTTTAAAAATTTATTGAGGTTGTTTGCTTATAATGGTTGAGGGGTTGATATATTACAGTAATTTGTATGGATATTTTTTCTACTCACAACAAATATATTTGTGAGGATGGTTTTATTTTGGTACGTATATAATCAATACGTTCAGTTAAACATATTGAATATTTATGTATATTACATATGAAAGTGATAAATAATTGATATGTTTTATTGAATACATTAAATATATAATTTTTTCCATATTTCAATGATCAAATTTACATAAATAACTTTTATAACAATCCCTTTATAAAAATCAAATATATCTAAACAACCCCTATAATAATTGAATTTTCTTAAAACAAATGCCACCTACAATAATAAAAATGATATTGAATTATCTTACTCAATTTCCTAAACAACCCATGCAATGATTTCTAACAACTACCATAATTATGAACTCCTCCAATAACAAATTTACGTAAACAATCAAATTTTGATTTATTTGATAACTAACTCCTCAAAAAGCCAAATTTATCTCCACGATTGATTTTTTTTCCACAAATATTTCTTTAAAAAAATCAAAAGAGTTAAATTAAATAAATTGACACAAGTCAACTATGAATCCCTATTAAAAATTAATAGTTTACCAACCCAAATAAAATATGGGTCGAAATTCTAACTAGGCCCACCCCTAAAACTACCGCTCATTGGGTTTATTATATCATTTCCATTAATTTTCCCTACCAACTTCTATGACACAACTACTAGCCACACATTAACTTCGGAAATATAGGCTCTCAACTTCATTGGATACTAATAACTAACCCACATGCTCACACCCAACAATGGAATTACTTGCAGGACAAAGTGGCAATGTTTTCCTCACTTGAACGTCGTTTTGCTGAAGAAGACTAGCAGATACAGAAGGGAAGATCTGCTGAATGGTAGTAGTTAAAAACTTTTTGATACTGTTAAACTTTTCTTGTCAGATCTGCCATTATTTATTAGGTGACACGAATGTTGTTTAAAGCTTCAATTGGAGCATTATAAGACGTATTATTTATACACATTCTCTTCATTATTATCCATTTCTATATGCATATTCTGCATACTTACTGAGTTGGGAATAGCATTTGAAAACAGTTTTGTTATTGTCTGAAAATGGATCCAGGAGGCCCTCCCCCAGGAGGTCCGGGAGGCCCTGGAGGTCCTCCTCCACCTGGTGGTGGTGGTTGGGGTCCTTTTAGTTTTATAGATTCATGGTATACTCCATAACATCTGTTCAACATTACTTAGATTTGTCGTTTAGAAAAAAAAAAAAAAAAAAGAATATAATTGAGTTATATAAATATCGGCATCTTGTTTTTTAAGTAACTGATTATAATCTGAGTAATCGTATATTTTTATCAAAATCTCTTTCGATTAAACTGCCACGATTAGGAGATCCATTCCTTCAGATTCAAGTTTTGGTTTTTTATAATGTTACTGATAAGTATGGTTGTGTTATGGTGTTGCAGTCTGGCCATCTTGTGTTGTTGCTGCCCAGGAGGCGGTCCGCCCCCTCCTCCTTAACGAAAAGAACTATTACCATTTGAATGCTCAAATAATCCATGGAACTCGTCCCAGTTTGATCTAATAATGATGTAGTTCGTAAGTTTTCACAATGAGTTTTGAATTGTAGGCTACTGATCATCTCTTTCCCATTTGGTGAATAAGGACTTGTGCAGATCCGTTTGAGCAGAGGATCTGAGTGTTGTGGAGCCATGTGACTGCTGTAACAACATTGAATTTGTTTTCATTTATTTGCTTAACATTTGAATATATCGAACATTTTTAGTAGCACTGGGTCTGATGAAGATTAATATGGTTTTCTTTGTTCATAAATTTGCATGGATGAGTTAATTAATATACCATATATATATTTTAAACAAGACAGAAACTGGGCCGGGAGATCTAAGTAATTTTCTGGTTATCTAAAATTTGGAGATATAAATAATGGACAGTGATGCATCCCTGTCCAATTTCGTAACAAATTATATCAGGATTGGCTAGAATGATACATGATTCAAACTTGAGTAGTATAAAAAGGAAACAATGTGAAATTTATTTTATTAACCGCAGCAAATGACTTGCCTTAAATGTAAAGAAATTCATGATTGAATGAGATTAAGGGATTTATATGTAACGTCCTACATGCGTAATTGTCGGGGCGTAAACGATTTGACAATCGAACAAGGAAAAAAAAATAGAAAATCTCATGGCGAGACCTTTGTCTACTCAACTTAATGCTTGCACTCGTAATACCCAATAGCGAGAGAAGGAAAAGGTTTCTATGATTGGGATTTCATCTCCTCCATAAATTGGACGACTACTTTTTATATATATATTTTTAATGAGACAACTATTTTTTTTCGATATATATCTTAATGAGTCTCAGAATATACATAAAAGCTCGTAGAGTTAAAGTAAACATAAGCAATAATAAAAGGAGGAAGATGAAATACATCATTCCGAGGATGGATTAAGGTTTAAGTGGACGGCTCCTTTGTCAATAAATTTGATATAATCAAATTATTTTATCCATTTTGAATAATTAAATCCATAAACTCTCTTTTTGATAGAGAAGGAAAAATTAAATGAATATCTACAACATTTTATGTTGAGGACACCCATCGTGAAGACCTAAAAGTAGTCTTATCACGAGTAGGTGAACTCCAACTATATTGCCAAGGAGTAGAGGTATAAAATTAATTCCATTGCCTCAATGACACCAGTGGAAGAGAACCTTGCTATGGGATGTTTAGGCAAATTCTACTCTTAGTAAAAAATCACTCCCCTAATGATTAAGCAAGTATTCTAGACGTTAGAACTCTATAGAAAACTTCTCAACTAGTGCTTCCATATTTGAAAGATACAAAGATAAGCACATGAACATTTTTGGTTAGTCATAAAATTTTGTGACATAATCTTATTGGTAAAGAAAGTTGTATCTATAGACTTCCATAGCTAAAAAAGAATAATAGCTCTGAAAAAATTCCAAATTAAAACAATATAATTTGGCCATTGCACACAATCCTCTTCCAAGCACACTAAGAATGATGAAAATTTTAGAAAAAATTATTGAAGGTCTCCAGTCTATTACACACAAAACATTTTGGGTAAGCAAACCCCATGAAGTGAAATAATTCATCCAAAAAAACCCTTGATTAAAAAAATAACATAAAATGTGTCGACTTTAGCTTTGAGGTTAGCTTGTCAAATATGGTTAAGACCAAAAAGCTAAATCTGAGATGAGGAATTCAACCCCCATATGTTGTTCAATATCACACCTTAAAAATTAGCATGAATAAAACTAAAGAAATTAGGATTTTTTTTTTTAGAATGTGCAATGCACATTCTATGCAACCATATTGCCAACAGGTTAGCCAACTTTGTGGCATGAGGTGCACAACCTATCGACTCAAAATTAAATGCCTAAATGGTCACAAACTACATTACATCAATGGATGCATGGTTTCTATGTGACCTTTCTGTCCCTACTTTATCTAACAAGCCTACATGCCCTTAGCCATCATACCATTTCCAATGTGGACCTAGTGGCCCCCATGGTTCGAAGGCTTGAACTAAACACTTGAATAGAATGAGGTGGGTTCAGACAATCATTGGTTTGAATGATTTTATCCTAAATCACAATGAGTTTCAAATGGGACCTTGGGCACTTTTGGCTAATCACAGGGTCTCGATCTTACCTTATTTTAAAAATCAAATTCTATTTTCAAGTTGAGTTGCTTTTATGGAAATGAATTAATAAAAAGATCTCATAGTCTTCATATGACCTCAACAAAGGTTTAAAATGTTTTTTATTAGCTCCATGAGGATGGAACATCACATCTTAACTATTAGATCTCTCTTATCTCAACCATATGATCTTGACCAATTGAGGAAATCCTATGAATCCTTAAGAAATCCTATAAAGGATCCTATTAGGAAAACAAATCCTATCACTAAAACCATGTTAGGAATGAGAAAGCCTAGGAAATTCAACATACAAAGAAACAATCCATATATAGTATTCATAGAATATATTTCACCAACAACATATAAATGTATTATTTCCAATAAAGGAATGTACAAAGGAGAATGTGTCAAACACAATTTTGCACAACATGGAAACACCAAGGATCAAGGGGTGATAATTGGTTCCCATGATGACTACATCACTACTAACTCACTAGATGCAATATGCACCAAGACTAGTGCTTATTTTTCTTAACCCATAAAGGACACAAAGGTAACTTATATAGAAAAAATAAAGAGGTGAAGGGAGATCTTTATTAGTGATGTAAAAGGTGGAATCATTCTCGATGTACACCTAACTCTTCTCACGCACATGAGGATAAGTACCACATTAAATGTGCATATTAAAGTTATGTAGTGCACATAATACATATCACCTTAATAGTAAAACTACCTAAGGTGGGCATAACATTAAGTTTGAATATGACACATACCAACACCTCCTTGAGGATTATCTTAGGTGATAGAGTAAAATAGAAGAGAATCTTAAGATCATAAAGATGGGGCCTGACAAGTAAGCCTGATGAGGTACCCATGTAAAATGTAAGAGCAAAATAATAATGAAGGTTACATAGATGAATTCATTATTTGATGACGTCTCCAATAGAATTAATTAGATGTTGAGAAACAAATCAAAGACTGAAAAAAACATTATTTATGGCCACTAAAAAAGGTCATGTCGCAATACTAATAAAAGCTCTCATTTGCATAAGAGACCATACACATTAAACTCAAACAAAAAATTACTACTCCTTAATTCAGCATAAAAAATTGGATGAGTGATCAAATCAACACTATTCACTACAATATCAAGAATATGAAAGCATGACCAAGGTAGAGTGTGGTCCAAGAAATAGATTACTCACTAATTAAGATGTAGAAGAAATCATAAAAATAAGCTTCCATGAATTTGGATGTGTAAAAAGAGAGTGACTATATGGTACATGTTCCATCTAATTGGAATGCATGGGTAACAAGCCTCTGCATCCACATAGTATATAGGAACAAACACTAAATGCATAACATATTTGAACAACTAAGGAAACATTAGTAGTTCACAACAACCCTTGTAATACTGACTAGAAAGTGAATGAAAAATAGTTATCAAGATCCAAGACCTCAAATGTGTGTCAATGTGGCAAGTGTGCAAAAAAATGCAACCAAAAATATTCAAGAGAGAGTTTCCAAAATTCTATGTGAAGTGCCTAGAAGCTGATATGAGAAAAGGGTATGCGATAAAGCACACACATGAATGAAATTTGACAAAGATAAAATAGCAAGCCTCTTATTTTAATATATAAATAAGTGTGAGTATAATATATATATCTAGAAAACCCATCTAGAATCTATATCAAGTACTAAAGAGTGATCCCCTCTAAAAATTAAGTGGCACCTATACTTAGTGCAATGCAATGTGATTTATTATTTATAAATAAGTCATTAGAATGAGAAAATATAAATATTAGATAATATCAAAATAAATAGATATTACATCTACAAAAAGTGTGAAAAAAACATATTTAAAACAAAGCATAAACAATAAAATAAGTAAGAAACTAACAAATATAAAAATTGATTTATGAAAATGCAAAATTTACCCGACCATTATATATATCTCAAAAAACTAGCCAAGGCTAAAAAAAAAATATATATATCAACTTTCTAAGCAAAAGTGATCAAAAGTAATGAACCTTGGAAAAAGAGTTCTATTTTTTTTGGTTCTAGTGGTGAAAGGGATTAACTTGCCTAGTGGGTAGTCACAAGGTAGACTAGAGCACTATGGCTAGAATAGAATGTAATTGCTAGTGGTCACATGTCAAGGTTAAGTGGTTATTAGTTAGTGTAGGTGAAGTGACAATTACATACATTAAGTAGCAGGTGACCAAGGGCATAGAGACATTAGTAGCTGTGATGAAAGTGGCCACTTGGTTGGTATTGGTAGATCTAGATGGCATTGCCAAAATAGTGCCATGGGCACTTTGCTACTCCGACTTGTTCTCAACTGCAAATTTTAAATGCATGCCACATGGACATCATATGTTTAAATCATACAAATGAGGACTTTTCAAAAAAATCTCTAAAGGTTGAATGTAATGAACATAATTTTAGTCTTCATTTTTTGTAAAAAAATGCAAAAAAATAGATAGAATTTGTTTTATGCCCTAACTTTTCAAAAATTGAAACCTCTCCAAAATATGCAAACATAAAGCAAACTGACTAAAATAAAGGCTCTCCCTAAGTTTTTTTTGGAAGTTGTGGATGTAATGAAAATGTCATATTTTTTCTAATATGTCCCATAATTTCATCAAAATTAGATTTATACTTAAAATTGAAGTTCTTATTAAATGAGCTCATAATGTCTAAATCAGTAAAATAAAAGTTAAAATTAACTTTTTCTGGCACTCTAAATATAATAGGATGTCTGATTCACACAAAAAATACTAAAAATTAAAAATGGTAGAAATATATGTAATAAAATCTTTTCATATGTAGATATATAATTGGTACATGAATCCAACCAAAGGAAAAACTAATTTTGAACAAATAAAAAACGATAAATGGAAAAAAAATCCATAGTGTATAACTCATTCCATGCAAATGACCTTGAAATTTTAGAATTGGCATGAATAAAAAAAATACCAATATAACTAAAAAACCCTAAAAGAGTTGGCTCAAAAATATAAATTTAGTAAGAAAAAATATCCAATGTAATTTTAAAAACCTAAAAGCACTGACATGAAAATAATACCTAAAGTTATTTTGAAAATGCCAAAAGGGTTGGAAAAAATAAGGTTTTGGCATGAAAAGAATACCTAATGGGTTATTTTAAAAACTTTAGAAAGGTTGGCACAATAACTTGTTTATGGGTTAGAGAAGTTGAGAGGGAATGACAATTTTGTGGAAAACTATAGAAATCCACAATGGCTACTTGTGAAGAAAAACTATGACCCCTCAATGTTGATATCATATTTGGAAAACAACACTTATCACCAAAACAATGTTAGAAAAAGAAAGCATATGAACTTTAGCATGTAAAGATACTATTTACAAATTATTCAGACAATAGATTTCACCAACAACATAGAATTTTTTTATTCTAGACAAAGGAATGTATAAAGGAGAATGTGTGCAAACATAATGTTACACAACAATAAAACAACAAATACGGAGTGATCCTTGGTTCTCCCAATGACTACATCTCTATCAGCTTGCTAGATGCAATATATTCTAAAACTAGTGCTATTGTTCTTAACCTATAAAAGGGACAAATATTCCTTTTACAGCAGAAAAAAGAGGTGAATGAGAAATGTTTATTGATGATGTAAAAGGTGGAAGCATCCCCTATATATATTTAACCATTTTCACAAATGTAAAGATAACTACCATCTTAAATATATGTATTAATTATGTGTTACACATAATACATATCACCTTGATAACAAAATTACCTAAAATAGATTTCATATCCTGTATGAATATAACACCCACCAAAATATCCTAAATTCACTCTCCAAGCTTGCAACCAATATTATCTTACAAGACATATTATTCATACACATTCTCTTCATTATTATCTATTTCTAAATGCACATTCTGCATACATACTGAATTGGGAATAGCAATTGAAAACAGTGTTGTTATTGTCCGAAAATAGATCCAGGACTCGGGAGGTGTTCCTCCACCTGGTGGTGGTGGTCGGGGTCCTTTTAGTTTTATAGATTCACGGTACACTCCATAGTATCTGTTCAATATTAATAAGATTTGCGTTTCTTTCTTTTCTTTAAAAAATTGGTTGGGATATAATTGAGTTATATAAATATCGATATCTCTTCTTTAATAACTGATTACAATCTGAGTAAGTGTACATGTATATCAGAATCTCTTTTGGTTAAACTGTCATGATTAAGAGATTCATTTCTTCATATTTTTGGTTTTTCAGTATAATATTGCTGATAAGTATGGTTGTGTTATGGTGTTGCAGTCTGGCCATCTTGTGCTGTTGCTGCCCAGGAGACGGTCCGCCCCCTCAATGAAAAGCACTATTACCATTCGAATGCTCAAATAATCCATGGAATTCGTCCCACTTTGTTCTAATCATGATGTAGTTCGTAAGTTTTCACAATGAGTTTTGAATTGAAGGCTAATGATCATCTCTTTCGCATTTGGTGAATAAGGACTTGTCAAGATCCGTTTGAGCAGAGGATCTGAGTGTTGTGGAGCCATGCGACTGCTGTAACAAAATTGAATTTGATTTCTTTTATTTGCTTAACATTTGTATATAATGAACATTTTTAGTAGCAGTGGGTTAGATGAAGATTAATATGGTTTTCTTTGTTCATTAATTTGCGTGGATGAATTCATTAATATACCATATATATATTTTAAACAAGACAGAAACTGGGCCGGGAGATCTAAGCAATTTTCTGGAAAGACATAAATAATGGACAGTGATATATCCCTGTCCAATTTCTTAACAAATTATATCAGGATTGGCTAGAATGATGCATGATTCAAACTTGAGTAGTATAAAAAGGAAACTATGCGAAATATATTTTATTAACCGCAGCAAATGACTTGCCTTAAAGGTCAAGAAATTCATGATTGAATGAGATTAAGGGATTTTTACGTACAAGTCTTAAATGCGTAATTGGCAGGGCGTAAACGATTTGACAATCGAACAAGAAACACAAATTTAAGAAAATCACATGGCGAGACTTTTGTCTAGTCAACTTAATGCTTGCACTCATAATACCCAATAGCGAGAGAAGGGAAAGGTTTCTATGATTGGGTTTTCATCACCGTCATAAATTGGACAGGTACTTTTTTTGATATATATTTTAACGAGACAACTACATTTTTTTAATATATATTTTAATGATATATATATATTAATTTGATATTTGAATGAGACAATTTATATATATATATATATATATATTTTAATGGGAGAATATTTTTTTTGGATATATATTTCAATGGATTTGACACTACTAAATTATCTTGTCCATCTTGAACAATTAAATTCATAAACACTTTGTACTTGATAGAGGAGGAAAAATCAAATGAACATCTACAACATCTCACATTAAGGACTCTAGCATGAAGCTCCAAAAGTGGTCTTATCATGAGTATGTGCATTCTAACTGCATCGTCAAGGAGGGGTGAAAAATTAACTTAATAGTTACAATGATACTAGTGGACAAGAATCTTGCTATAGGATGTCTGACAAGGTTGGGCTCATAGTACAAAGAGCACTCCCCCAATGACTAAGCAGGTTTTCTAGATGCTAGAACTCCAAAGCAACTTTCTCAACTTGTGCTTCTAGGTTTGAAAGAATACAAAGATGAGCA
>JARHVA010008128.1:147500-307500 GCA_037957365.1 Torreya grandis
AATCACTCCCTCCTCATCCATAATCATCCCTAATCACTCCCTCATTAACTCTCACCATCCCTCATCATAACTAATCACTCCCTCATCATCTTTAATTACTCCCTCATTGACCCTCACCATCCCTAATCACTCCTTCATTGACCCTCACCATCCTTCATCATCCCTAATCAATCCCTCATTGACCCTCACCATCCCTCATCATCCATAATGACTCCCTCATTATCTCTCATCATCTCTACACACTCCCTCCTCATCCCTCCTTATACTTAATTACTCCCTCCAATACATTGATGGTGGGTACAATGGCTTCCATTTTGTGTCTAATTACCTTATGTTCTAATTCTAAAATTTACTCACTGAAATAAGTCCCAAAGAAACTCTTCTTTCACTCATCCTCTTCACTTAAATAAGGAACTCAAAGATGTATTTTGATTTTATGGTGGGATTCAAAGATCTACATGGCAATCCATGCCCAAACCATGGAGAGACTATGTATCTAAATCCTAGGGATAGAATGAATAGGTAGGAAAGAAAGCAAATGGTGGGATGAAATTATATTACACACACACACACACACACACACACACACACACACACACACATTGGGATTTGGATATATAAGAATCCTAATCTTAGAGTTGATAATCCAAAATTATATCTATATAAATAGGGGTGACTACAGACTAGTTGATAATTCTAATCCTAACCCCATATTTGACAAATGATTTTCTCTATATGTCATTGAGAGTATGCCCTTAGTAGACCAGATTTATAGATAGATAGGAAATCACCAATCTAGTAGAGTGTGTTCTAATCCAATAGTCAGGAGAGTGTGTTTCCCAACCTAACTCAATCTATACTCAACTCAATATATATCCAAATTGATCTATAAAGGGAATGAAGGTAATATGCCTTAATCTAGTATACTAGAATGGGGTTATTTATATCTTGGGCATGGCCTAGTGGGCCTAAAGGTGAAAATATGGCCCTATCATACTCTAAGTATGCCCTGATCTTGAATACAATATATCAAAGGATATCATAGGAATGGGAGCTCTACCATAGATATATGGGGGGCACCATTCTGAAGTCCCTAACCCAATCTCAAACTTGCCCTTCCTGATAAGGTAATGGAAGATTTACCTACCTAATTCATCAATGCCAAGCAATAGGGAAAGGGAATATTGCATTCTTGATATCTTAATTTTCTTCACCTAATATTTGTTAGGAATTTAACCCATAATTCATGGAGGAGCCAAAGGGTCAAAGTGTACACAAAAGAATTTAGGGGGTTAGTCTTAACAACATAGTTTTATTAATTTGAATATCATTACATTATATAGGAACTTATTACCTATAAGTGACAATGTTATGATTCTAGTAATAACTCACTAAATTAATCAACTAACTCAAATATGAAATATATTATTAACAATAATATATTTTTTTAACCAATTAACCTATAATAACTTTGCATATAACCATGGCACCTAACACATGGTAAATAGTAAATAATCATTTACTACATGTGAAAACTAATGTTAGAACCATTTTCTAACATTCAACCCCTAGTTCTAATATGGGAGATAAATTTGAATGTCGGTTTCAATCATTAATGCATTCAATTAAAAACACGTGATTTTATTTTATATTTAAAACCCATTTTATTGAAACCTAGATTTCAAAGCTTATTTGAAATTTTGATGACTTGTAATTTTTTTTAAAAAAGGACTTAACTCACAAAGGACTCTAGACTTAGATAAGAAAAAATATTTTATTGAGCTTGACACAAAAATTGACAAGACACTTATAATACTAAAATGACTTAAAAATAACCACTTATTTTTGAAAATATAAAAATGACTCAAACTTAGACTTTTATTACTAATAATGGCTTAAAAATAATGTTAATTAACACTAAATAATATAACTCTTTGATAACAATGACCTATAAAAATATCAAACTTAAGATCCAAAATAATTATTATGACCTGAAATAAATAAAAGTAAAAAAACAAACCCCACTCTTAAATAATTAAAATACCACTTTGAAAAAATCTAAATAACATGTAATGAAATTATAAAAAACTAAACTCAATCTAAAAAACATATTTTTTTGAAAAATTGACTGACTTAATAGAGCCAAAATACTTTTAAAATTTTAAATATTAGAAAAAGACTAAACTAAAACATACCTGAATAAATAAAATACTATACATTAATTAATACTCATAAAACCACTAACTTAAAATGACTCACTAAATAACTGAATAAAACCAAATAAAAAACCTAAAAATAACTGTAATCATAATGTTCATTACAAAGATTGACATTGCCATTTAAATTGGAAGATGGGTTGTGGAAGCCATTGAATCCAATCCAAATTGGAGATGCAACGATTGAGAAGGGGTCTCATACAAATTGGGAGTGGTCATGTTAAGGAACTCAATGTGGGATGAAGATTTTATGAAAGTCTTGGACAAAACGCTGAACTTGTTTAGGTTTATCCACTGTATGGAAGGTAAGGCATCGATGAAAGGTGCAAGATCTGAAGGAGGATGGATGATGGATGGAATTGGGACATAAATGAATGTTGTTAAAGATGCCTTGAAGTTTGGAATAGAGTCAAAATCTACGTAGATTCTTCTATCATAGTCAATAGTGATTTGAACAAGAAATATGTAGGAGCTCGAGATTGAGCTTGAAGATCTGAATCAACAAGATTGAGATAAAGGAAAGGCCAAGGAATGACCACTAGGTTGGGGCACTGGTATCAAATATTTGTGCCTATTGAGTATAGATATTTGACATATACTATGCGAACAATGTAGGTTCTCAATCTCAGCTAAAATTCATGCTATGTGTTCTCCAATCTAATGTAAATTTTAACACCAACCCCCTATGAATAAATTCTATGACTTATATAAGATACTCTTTATATTTTATTTTTACTTTTTTTTAGATATTGGAAGCAAACAAATCTAAAAATAGAACACAAAGGAAAACACCAAAAGTTTTATATATATATATATATATATATATATATATATATATATATATATATATATAGAATAGGATGGGTGGTAAATATATAAATAGGATGAATAGGGTGGAAGCAGAGAGGAATATATGGGTGGTGTAGACAACAAACATATAGTGGTCTTCACTGCACTTTATGGACAACATGCAAGTAGGGTGTATGAATGTATGAATACCAGTTACATGTGATCTGCATAATAATGCTACTCAAAAATCATTTTGGTGTAAAATCAAAGGTGAATGTACTGTAAAAAGAGGTCCAAAAGTACCTAATATGATACCAATGATAGGATTCAACCCATAATGCATGAAGAATCTGAAGTTTCAAAGTGCACGTGATTTAGTTTAGAGGGTCAGTCTCAACAACATAGTTTTATTAATTTGAATATCATTACATTATATAGGAAATTATTATCTATAAGTGGGGATGTTGTGATCTCAATAATAAATCACTAAACTAACCAACTAAGCCAAATAAAAATTATATTATTAACAACCATTTATTCATTTAACTAATTAACCTATAATAAATTTACATATAACTACAGTACCTAACACAAGGTAAATAGTATTTTACTACATATGAAAACTAATTTTAAAATTATTTCCTAATAATAGCATATCAAGGAAAAATTGTCTTCTTGATAGATAGCAAGGGAGTAGTGAAAGTATAATAAGGAAAGTTATCCATCCTAATATCTAGCTTTGCTTTGGTTTTGGATTAAGGCATTACTATCAAGGGAAGCTTATTTTCTAATATATATCTTTTTTCTTACCCTACCTAATTATTCATTCCCTCCCCAATAAGGAAAAGGAAGTTTAATTATCAATATATAGCTTCATTCTTGTCCTACCTACTTGCCCTTTCTAGAATAGGTTATTAGTTATCAAGGGAAGCTTGATTCCTGATCTATATCTTGTATATATTCTTTCCCTACCTGCTAATCTTCCATTGTTGGAAAGGGAATATTGCTTCCCAATAAATAGAATGAGAAATGAAGTTTTGAATCATGTTACTTATGTAATAGATATATACCATTGATTATGCCTTACCTACTTTATCTAATTGAGTATGACCTACAAGATTGAATATCTAATCCATATCTTGAGATTGATTATGCCCTACCTTAATATATAGGGTATATCTTGATCTTGACTATGCCCTACATACTTCTTGTAATTGCGTATGTAAAACATACTAAAAATTGATGAGGGAGTGATTAAGGATGATGAGGGATAATTAAAAAGTATTACACCATATCTATACATAAGGGTAATATTTATTATTTGGGTGACCTTATCTACCCCATGTGTCTAAGACTGATTCATTCCATTACTTATTATTAAATGGGCATTGAAACACATGTTTCATATTTATTTTATTCCTTCTTAACCATGAACATGTGTTTTAGTGCCCGCTCAATATGAAGGAATGGAACAAAGTAGTCTTACACGCATGGGGTAGAGAAAGTCACATAGTTAATAGATACTACCCTCATATAGAGATATGATACAATAATTTTTCATCATACCTCATCATCATTAATCTACCCCTCATCAAACCTCATTATTCTTAATCACTACCTTATCAATCATCATCATCATCCCTAGTCACTCCCTCATCATCTCTCATCATCCATATTGAATCCTTCATCATCCATTATCATCTATAATCACTCCTTTAGTGACACTCATTGTCCTTTATCATCCATAGTCACTCTTTATTCATCCCTAATCACTTATTTTAATACATTTATGGGGGGTGTAGTGGTTTTCTACTCATGCACAATCATTATTATTTACTCATTTTTCTATATAGGTTAGAATTCACCCTTTACTTTCAAGACATGGATCGATCAATGTTCCCTCATATGAAGTATGTGTTTTGGTGCCCATTCAATAAGAAGGAATGTGATGAATTAGTCTTGCACACATGGGGTAGAGAGGGTCACCTAAATAATAAATATTAACCCTATATATAAATATGATGCAATAACTTTTTATCATCACTTATCATCTGTAATCACTCCATTATTGGCCCTCATTATTCCTAATCAATTCCTCATCAACCTTTATCATCCCTAGTCACTCCCTCATCATCCCTAATCACTCCATTCTCATCCATTATCATCACTAGTCACTCCCTCATTGACCCTCATCATCTGTCATCATATGTCACCATCCCTAATCCCTCTTTCCTCATCCCTCCTTATCCCTAATCATTCCACTGAATACCCTTATGATGGGTGTAGTGGATTTTTATTTATGACTGATCATCCCTAGACACTCTTTTAACTATATAAGTTATAATGCCCCTCTCTTTTCAAGACATGGCTTGGGTATTGTATCATGTATCAATTAGGTATCAAGTATTAAAGATATGTCTAGGTAAAATATATACAATCAAGATTAGCTATGGGTATTCAAAATCAATAAATGGCTTGGGTATTTTATCAGGTAGGGCATACTCAAGTAGGTAGGGCAATAATGATATGTAGGTAGGACATACTCAATTAGGTATGGAAAGAAGGATAGTTAGGTATGGCATACTCAAGTATAATAAGGTAGGTAGGGTAATATAGTCAAGATCAATATATGCCCCAGGTATTTAGGTAGGGCATACTCAAGATAAAAATATGACTAAGATATTCAATCAAATATGACATACTTAAGTAGGTAAAGTAGGTAGGTCATCCGCAATGGTATAGAACTATTACATATGTAACATTATTAAAAAAATCATTTATCATTATATCTATTAGGAATCAAAAAAATAATTTATCATTATATCTATCAGGAATCAAACTTCCATTGCCAACAACAAAAACTATTTAGGTAGGGCATAGTTAAGTAGGTATAGAAATAATATATGTAAGATATAGATTGGGAATAAAGCTTTCCTTGATAACTAATAATATATTATAGATAGGGAAAGTAGGTGGTACAATAATGAATATATATATATATATATATATATATATATATATTGAAAATAAAACTTCCCTTACCTTATTAGGTAGCACATAACTAAGTAGGTAGGTTAAGAACAAAGATATCTATCAAAAAGAAAGCTTACCTTGATAGTTATGAATTAATCTAGAAGCAAATAAAAAATATATATTAGGAGGGAAAACTTTCTTTGATAACTATAAGTAGACCATCTTCGATACATTGGATTAAGTAATAAGCCCTTCATTCCTTTCATAGATCAAGTTGGGTATATATTATTTTACATATACTACCTACCAGATTAGAACACACTTTATTAGTTTGGTGAATGCTTATCTATCTATCTGGAAATATGATATATTATGGACATACTCTTAGTGACATATGGAGAAAATTAGAAGTCAACTATGGGGTTGGGATTGGAACTCTCAACTTGTCTCCAGTCACCCCTATATATAGATATAAATTTGGATTCTCAAATCTATGATTGGAATTATTATATGACCAAATCCCAATCTATATATGTAAATAATACAATTTCATCCCATCATTTACACACTTTATTACCTATTTATTAAGAATTGAGGTTTTGGATACACACTCTCTCTAAGATCTAGGAATGGATCACCATATAGATCTTTGAATCCCACCAAAAAATTAAATGATATCTCCAAGTTCCTTATTTGATTAAAATAGGATAAGTGAAAGAAGAATTTATTTGGGCCTTATTTGAGTGATTAAAATTTGAAATTATAACATAAGCCAATTAGGCCCACGTGGGAAGCTACTACACCCACCATCAAGGTATTAGAGGGAGTGATTAAGGATGAGGAGGGATCAGGAGGGAGTGATTAGGGATGCTGAAGGATTAATTAGAGATGGTTAGTAATGATGAGGGTTAATGAGGGAGTGATTAAGGATGATGATGAATTGTTAAATTTAATGAGGGAGTGATTATGGATGAAGAAGGAGGAGGAGGGGTGATTAGGGATGGTGAGGGATGGTGAGGGTCAATGAGGGATTAATTAGGGATGATGAGGGAGTGATTAGAGATGATGAGTAATGTTGAAGGTCAATTATGGAGTGATTAAGCATAAGGAGGGATGAGGATGGAGTGATTAGGGATGATTAGGAATAATGAAGTAGTGATTAATAATGATGAGAGGTGGTGAAGGTCAATGAAGGAGTGATTAGAGATGAAGAGGGATAGTGAGGGTCAATTAGGGATTGATGAGGGATGAGGAGGGATGAGGAGGGATTATAAAGGATGAGGAAAAAGAGATCAGGGATGAGGGAGGGATGATGATCAAGTGAAATTAACATAAATTGGTCATTTAATGTGTGTAGGTCATCAATGTGATCTATGTTTCCCCAATCACACCTCTTTAACTTGAATTCAATGTGAGTTTTTTCTAAATTTAAATTTTTACAAACCTATGACTCCTAGAAATGCTAGAAAGTAATTTTAGAAGGAATAAAAACCTAAAAATTAACTATATGTTTACCCAAAAAAGACATCAGTTATAAAAGTTATACCTTAAAATTCATAGGTTAAATACTAAATCCCTAAAAATTCCTAAGTCCTGACCATATTGGATTTTTAAAAACTATCTCCAACATTTTAAGGCATACAACTATGAGACCAACTCTATCAAATGTAGATTGACCCTAATTTATTATATTTACTAAAATAAATTTAAAGTATAAAGAATATAAATGTTAAGTTGACATTTATATTATAACATTTATATCACATTTATTTTTGTAAACTAGATCCCCCACCTTCTAATTCATCCCCCTTTTGCATTATACCCCATTCAATGCTTTCATTAAGCCATAACACATGCATTATTTCATGTACATGTTATACTGCTTACACACTTTAGTTTAATATTTTATACTCCTGCACTTTTGTCAATTCAAAATTTCACAAGTAAAAAAAAGTACCTACTATAACACATATGTGTTGTAAGCTCAGTGTTTACCAAGCCTATAAATAATAACACATGCATGATAATGATATAAAGTGTACATGCTATGAAATAACATGTACATGTTATTATAAAATGTCTATGAAATTGTCTCCTAACTTTGTGTACTTACCCAATGCCCAAATGTTTATTTGAGAAAAGTGTGTGTGATAAAGCACACACATGCATGAAATTAGACAAGGATAAAATAAAAAACCTCTTGTTTAAATTGATAAATAAGTGTGAGTATAATATATATCTAGAAAACTCATCTAGAGGATATGTCAAGTACTGAAGAACGATCCCCTCTAAAAATGAGGTGGCACCTATAATTCATGCAAAGAAATATGATTTATTTTTTATAGATAAGACATTAAGATGAAGAACTACAAAACTCAGATAATATTAAAATAAATAGATATTGTAACTTGAAGAGTGTTAATAAAGGTACTTTAAAAAACAACATGCAAATATGAGTTAGACTCTAAAGTTATGGCCTCTAGAAGGTCCAAAAAAATAACTAGTCTGTAAAATAGGCAAGAAACTAAAAATTTTAAAATTTTGATTTATCAAAATGCAAAATTTACCCTAACACTATGTACATCTCAAAAAAATATACAAGGAAAAAAATAAATTCACCTTCCCAGGCTAAAATGATGGTGGTTTAATGGTTTAATTTTAACTAGAATGCTTCTTTATGTTTTAATTTTTTTATCAATGAAAAAAGGGACGGATTTTATAGGGGTCACTTTATGGACCACCCCACTCCATAAAACCAAAAGGGAAGTCTCAGCGTTTTGAGACACCTTCCTTGAAGCTTTTAACACAAGGCCAATTTTTTAAATAAGTTTGTCATTTTAGGATAAGGTGATCCCTATTAAAAGTGTTAGCCTTAGATTATAGTTCACTTGGTTTTAGTAAATTTTAGAGGTATTTCTAGTATGGGTTCAATGTTGACTTAAATTATGATGGGAGAGGGCCCACTTCACATCTCCCCGAGATTTATAGGGGATACCACCCTATATTAGAATAGATAGCTCCAAGTAATGGGATGGTCTCCCTCGATTCCCTTGGGATACCAAAAAAAATGTTGGCCCTTTTAAAAGGGGATAGCCTTCCCTATTATATAATCCTTATATAAATTAAAAAATTTGTCACTTTAAAACTGTAATTCCTAAAATTATTCTACAAGTTTTGACTGATTCATGGTAGTTTTTCAATATAAAATTAGTTTAGGGTAAAATTTAAGAACTTATAATTGCTTAAATTTTTTGAAACCAAAGCAACCTTCTTAAGCCTCTATCCTTACAAGTGAATTTATTAAATTTTAAGGCAAATTTAAAACTAGTTATTTGTTCAACTTAATAAGGCATACAAAATCAAAAGTTAGGAACTTAAAAACACTTTCATTTGTATAAATAAAACAATTTTTTACTAAGATAACTAAGGTATGTCCCTAGAGAAAAAATTTGAATGAAAAATAGCCCAAGGATTTAAATCCATAGGGAAACTAAGACACGATTTATACCCACCAAGATAGTTAACGAGGTGCTACCCACTTAGTGGGGATCAACCATCAAACCACCATACCACCACCACAAAATTCAACCACAAACCATAATAGTAAATATACTTATATTAAATTTTAGTTATTACATTGAGATTTTAGAAAATACCCATTACAGTTACAAAAAACAAAGATAAGGGCACCAAAAACCTACCCAAACAATAGGATTATGCCCAAAAATCATCTTGCATACCCAATATCATTCTAACATAATTACCTCTAAATATGAAGACACGTTTCCCTCTATTATACGCCCATCCCACACAAACCACTCTTCTCCTTATGCACCATTTTCATCCTTTGCATTGACCTTCTCCCTTACTCATCACAACATACAAGAGGCCTAAAAATGCACTTAGGTGGAAACCACATCCCAAGCCTAACTATCATGAAGGCTAATATTTTCTACAATTTCACCATATTATCCATTATTGCATGGATGTGGTCTATATTTTTTAACCCTACTGAGTGAATCAACATATCCAAATCCAAATATCCCTGATGCAAGATGAAGGACCAAGTAGTATTTAACAATAAATTTACTCCACTGATCACCTAAGTAGGATCAAATACATTTCTGAATCCAATGAATTTCTTAGGGTCCATCATGAAATCTAAATTTTTTTCATTAAATAACTCTTTCAAATTTTTATTTTCAAGAGGGTTATAAGAATAATTATTTCATATTTATGTAACCTCTAGTCATATAAAATGTCTAAATTAGTAGTTTAAGTGTGTCTTATGACACCCTATCCATAGATCCTTCTTGCATGCTTTTATGACCCTTCTAGACACATTTTTTCTCATTACCAATCATCCAAAGACTTCTGAATGGTCATTTCACCTCAGCCAAGCTAATTTTGTAAGGCTGATCCTATCCCCCCATGTCCTAAGATTGTAGGACAAGAGTGCCATACTTATACTATAGCAATGGAACCTAAGGTGTCCCATTTTTGGCACTCCTATCCCTTTGTAATTTGAGCCTCAATGGCCATTTTCATCTAATTCATATCCTTCATTATGTTAGCCTAGCATGAACACATCTAACCCATGACTAATGGTTCCCTATAAAAACCTATATAAAGCTCATTTACAAAGGGAGGTGATAAATCTTAAAAATAAATAAAGAATACAAATAATGCACTAAGGCAAACTTCCCTATTCTCTACATATAGTCACCCAACATAGCTATAAACACACTTAAACCCTCATACCGGTCCCTAACCACCTCAAACACTCTCAATTTGGCATTTTTACATCTGCATTAAACTATTGCATAAAGAACATTAGGTGGGAGAACTATATATTACTTGATCCCTCTTCAAATTATTGGTATGTAGGTAGTGTGCCCACATAAGGGGTGTGGATCACATGTTTAGTGCATCTTACACACTAACCCCCCTTTCCCAAGTGATTCAAATATTGTTTTATCAAACATGATGGAGGGTTAGGGTTTGAAGATTAAATCATCTCTATAGTGAGATCTATTGACATTCAACACCCCAGATTTCATAGGTAGGCTCATACCAACACTGCACACAAACTTAAAAAGTTTTAGGTCTCTGTGACTAGTTTGGATAACAACGATAAAAGTGGAAAATATCACCATACCCCAAAGTGTCTTATTTTAAGTGGTCCTTTATTTTCACTAAATGAAATCTAAGTTTGATTTGAAACATTGTCTCAATCCTGTATAGCCAGTTTCAAACCCTGTATAAACCGTCTTAGCCTATTTCTAGATAAGTTATATTTTCTCCTTATTTATTGCTATTTTTAGAAAGATAGAAAAGATAGATAAATTATATAAATCAAAATTGTAATTATCTCTATATTTTAGACTAATTTATTAATCTAGACCATTAATTAAAATAGGAATAAAACTCCATTATTCCCAAAATAGTTAAATCATTTGGTGAAACCTACTTACTTCATTTATGCACAAAAACCCTAAAAACCCTAGGGAAAATTTCTTGCTGATTTTTCCAGTATATTTTTGATTTTTATTGCATATATAAATCAAAATTTCCATTTAGTTTTTAAAATTTACCATTATAATTTAAAAAAACATTTCTTTGAAACCCTAGTTGCATTTATTAGGTCTCATTGCTTCTTGAGGTATCACCTTACACATAAATCAAAATTTCCATTTAATTTTTAAAATTTACCATAGTAATTTTAAAAAAATCATTTCTTTGAAACCCTAGTTGCACTTACTAGGTCCCTTTGATTCTTGAGGTATCACCTTACATGTTTGTGAGCTTCATGTCCTTTTTATGTATATTCAGTTCATTATTTTTTAAATCCTAGATTACATTTATTTAATATTTTCTTTCATTTTTCAAGTTGTTTACCTTATGCCACCTAAGCTCCTTGCATCTCTTCCTTTGAGATGAAGTGCAAGACTTAGTGGCAACCCTCTTAAATTCACAGATTCCTCCAACCCATCCATATACCATGGATAAACAAATGGATCAGTTTCCTATTATAGATTCTACACATCTAGATTACACTAATTTCTATGAGGATAATTTCAACAAAGAGCAATATGAGAATAACAATGATGATACACACACTGATGTTCATGATCCATCACATCAGGCTCTTGATCCACTTCCACCTATTGTTGATAATGATGTTATCATCAACAAAGATTTGATTCTACAAAGTTTTATAGAGAGACTTAGGGAACAACCTCAAGATCATGCTCTTATCTTATAATCTATCATGGAAATTAAAAATTCTACATAAGTTGAGTCTTTCATTCCTTCAAAAAAACCAATTTCAAATGACACTATGGGGGAAACTATGTCTCAAAAAACTTGTAAAGGATACCAACCTTCCCATGTAGCACCACCAGTTATGGCTAATACATCCTTGTCTCCTAATGTAGCTGCCCTTTTGTAAGAGATAAAATCTCTTCAATCTAAGGTGATACATCTTGAGCAAGGTGTATCTATACTACCATAGGCTTTGGAATATTTTTCTCTACTTAATACACCATTGACATGACATATTGGTTATAAACCCTTTCCACCAAGTTTTGTTTAACCCAAGATCACTCTTAATGATGGCAAGGGTGATCTAGAGACTCATGAATCATGCTTGGACTATGTGCCAAATGACTGGTTATTAACCAAGATATTTCCATGGAGTTTAAAGGATTATGCTCTATAATGGTTATATAATCTACCAAATCAATCAGTCAATGCATTCAATCCTTTAGCTAATATTTTCCTATCTCATTTTAGCATTAACATAGGTGACAAGTTTTCTTATGCCCAAATTGCACAACAAAAACAAAGGTCAAATGATCATCTCACAGATTATGTTATTCAATATAAGACTATCTTGCCTAAATTGACTATCCCCATAACCAATCAAGAATTACAGGATCTCTTTAAACAGAGTCTTTTACCAGCTTTGCACGAGTCAATAATGTTCAAAAAGTTCTCTTCCTTCCCTAAGTTATGTCATACACTAAAGGAAGGGGAATTAAAATTAATTTAAATGGGAAAACTCAAGTACACAATAATATTAGAAACAACAAACAAGAGTAAAAGTAAAGTCCCATACAAAGTAAAGGTTAATGATATCAAAATTCAAAATCAACCTACAATTAATGTAGCTTCAGAGCCCCCCCCCCCCCACCAATGAGTGGTTTTAGCAACACCTCTTCAATGACTCTTTACCAATCTACTAGTATATCCTACCAAAGTATTACAACAATTATTGGAATGCAATATCATATCTCTCTCTCTTATTTAGGAAGTTGATACAACAAAGCTTCTTCCATGTGAATATGATCACAATGTATTCTAGGATTTTCATAGGGTACCAAGCCACACAATGAACATATGCATTAGTTTGCGACATATACATGACTTGATAGATGGAAAACTTATTGATCTTGGCACTCTAGTTGAGCCTCCTCAAGCAAAGCAAACATAAGACAAGGATCTAAATTTTTTCTTAGATCCTTTCCTATAACATTCTAAACAAGAGATAAGGGACACAATAGGTGTTCACCATGCATATCATGCACACCCTCTACTAGCTACATATCAATCATATTTAGTTGAGTCACATACTTTGAGCAACATGATTGGTGTGTATAATTCTAGAGTTTTAGCTAGACCTTTCATCTCATTCTCAGACTAGGAGATAGTTGAGGATGATTTAGATTACCATGCACTCTTTATCAAAGCCAAAATTGATCATCATCTCATTCATAGTGTTCTCATAGACAATGGATCTAGTGAACATGTGCAATATTACATTAATTTAGCATTTGGGATATTGAAATTATGATATTACAATGATGGACATAGTTATCAATGGATTTAATGAGTGCATAGAAAGTTCATTGGGTGAGATTGTAATTCCTCTATAGGCTGGACCTACACATATAGACACACTATTTAATATTATTCCCAACATGGGAGTCTTCGATATGTTACTTGGTCTACCATAGATATAAAAACTTCAAGTAATACCTTCTATAGTTTACAAATGCATGAAATTCATTCATGTTAATCTAGTTGTTACAGTTGGTAGAGTTTTGTATGAGTTACTACTCACAAATTTAGAGCCATCTTCTACTTTGTAGTCACCAATTTTAGCTCCTCAACCAGTTATAGTTTTTCCTCTAGTTGATATTTAGACATAGCCAAGACCTCCCTCACCAACATAGAGAGTTCATAAACTTCCATGGAGGCCTCTTTTAGAGTGACCACTACATCAATGATAGTTTTAGGACTCTAGATAGTTTCTAGCTATATTATTCACACCTAGGGAAGTTTCATTAAGGTCTCATACCTCTACACATAGAGAACATTTTTAGAGAGATTTGTCTACTACCAAATGGGTCCTTAAGAGCCTCATAGTTGTATCCACTTCTTAGAGTTATAGGGAGACCCTACAGTCAGTTTCCACTACAGAGATCTCATAGCACTTACATCATACATAGCTTTCAGATTCACAATCTCAACCCTTCTATCATGCTTCATGATCATGCATGATCCCTCTCTTTGATACAAGACACCATGATAGGGAGTCTTTTATGAGACTCATCAGTTAGTATCATTTCTTCTCAGCTTACTTATACATAATTTCTTAGCTTAATTATACATAGCTTCTTTTTAATTTATTGTACTTAGTTTTATTATGATTTATTGTACATAGCTTATTTCAAAAATACCAAAAATAATACAAATTTTCAAAATATAAAAACATTAAACTAAATCAAAATAACAAAAACATTACAACTATATGCATTATCCATGCTTTACATTTATATTACCATGCTAGACTTACATTTTGTTATTCTATGTTATTGTTTTTCAATTTATCTACATTACCATGCTTCACTTGATCTTCTTTGAGTGTGTGTAGTGATACCCAGATCCTTGATTTCTTCACTCTACCCATTGAGGGGGCATCCTACATCTACATTCATGACTTACATTGACATATCTACCCAGCAGGGGCATCTTATACATGACTACACCATCTAGGTTATGTCATTCCTACACCACACACTCTAGTTATCATGTTGATGTACATTACTTACTAGCTTACATATATTAATCTATCGACACTCACTATTATATAGTACTTGTGTATTTCTTAGCATCTACCTAGTCTTGTAGTCCATGTTTTGTATCCTTTCACTTCTTTCTCTGATTAGTTAGATGTGATAGTATTTATACCATTTACATGCCTTCCTTTCTTGATTTGCATAACTAATGTGATTGAATTTATTATTTCCTATTTTGTCTCTTGTGTGTACCTTAGGACATTTTTCAATTTCCTTTGCTTGTACTCTTCTATGTGCTTGTGGCTCTCATGCCAATTTTGCTTGTTTTCAATTATATGTGTATGTGGGCATTTAAACATGCCTTGTATGCTTTATTTCCTATTTTGAGTGACATATTCCCATGTCCCTTGTTTTCTTGGCCCCTTGGCCACATTTGTGTACTTCTTGATTCTTGCCTTGTGTGTTTGTAGGCTTCTCATCTATTTGCAATGCCATGATCTACATCATACATTATCTTGCCTTTTTTGATGCCATGATGGATATCATTCTCCATCCCTCCTTGACAACTAACAACTAACACCTAATAACTAAAAACTAACATTTCCAATTTCAATTCAATATTCTACACATGCTATTACATTGTTACATATATCTAGGCATACCCCTATTGATCTAATAATCTCCAATACAAATTATGCTATATCATAAGACATATTTTTTTATTATCATTTCTATATCATGTATTTCATATCATAACACACTTGCAGGTCTCTTTATTTTGATGGCATTAATTTTAGGGTCTTTATTCCTACCCTCAAAATAGGGGGCAACAAATGAGGGTTTTGTCACAGAATCAAAGCCTTCTACTAGTCAAAAAACTAGTTTTCAAAACACTCAGAATAACATTCAGAATTCAAAACACATAGAGTAGACCAAAAAGATAGTGATGAGTATAGAATATTAATAAGAAACAATAAAGGACAAGAGTTCCATACTTAGAATATAATATCAGCTAACAAAGTGTCATGTTTTCAATGCTCTTATCCAAACAAAAAAATCAAACTTTCCAAAAATAAATAGAAAGGTAAGATCGTTTACAGTTTTGTTAGCTATAATATAGTTTAGATTGAGTAGTTTTAGTACAATTTTTCTCAGAGTATCTAGATATAGGGGCATAATGTGTGACATGATGGCTCTCTCTCTTCTAGTTTTAGATTGGGTGATTAATACAACTTCTAGATCAGAATCCATGTTATAGACACTGGTGATTTGGGGTAATGTGTGCAACATATTTGCCTTCTTTGATTTCTAATTAATTTCATTACCCATGTATTCTTATTAGTTGTGTGTGTTATTCCATCTATAGGTGGTTGACATCATTTTAAAGTGACTTTCATATAATCCTAGTTCTTAGTTTTGGAGTGGCTTTTATACAAGCCTAATCTCCACCATTCAAAGTGGCTAAGATTGGCCTAGTTATCAGCACACATTCAACTATCCACACCACATTGTCAAACTATAGAGCATGCGTGGGATTTATAAGACATCTCATATGACACACATTCATACTATTTTTAGATTATATCTTCACTTATTGGGTAATGATAGAGCCAAAGGACTAGCTAGCCTTTATATTCTTGAGCCACATACTTAGAGGGATTGGACATAAAGTTCAAACATTGATTAACATATGCATGATCACATAACTTCACTTAGTGGGTGACAATGGAACCAAAGGGCCAACCTTTGTATTCTTGAGCCACCCTCAGGAAATTAAGCACTCAGTTTCATTCATGATATTACTCTTGGTATAACACATACCCAACATCACTCAGCATTAGTCAAAATCATAATATATTTACACTTCACAATGTACTCTCTCTATGCACACTCAAAAATCACACATGTTCATGGGATTCACCCTTGTAGGTAAGTTTCAGTATGCTTTCTACTTTTATTTTATCCTAGTATTTCACTTTACTACATCACTAGAATAAATGGGGGCAAATGTAGTCACAAAAAATATTCAAATTTGTAGTTTGAGTGTGGTTTATGACACCCTATCCATAGGTCATTACATGATTTTGTGACCCTTTTAGACACCCTTTTGCTCATTACCAGTCATCTAAAGACTTTTGAATGTTCATTCCACTTCAGTCAAGCTGATTTTCCTAGGCTAATCCTATCCCCTAGGTCCCGAGCCTATAAGATAGGAGCATCATACTTGGACTATAGTGCCAAAACCTAGGGTGTCTTACTTTCATTTCTCCTATCCCTTTGTAATTTGAGCCTTAATGATTATTTTCATCTGATTTCTATCCTTCATTATGTTGGCCTAGAGCGAACACATCTAACCCATGACCAATGGTTCCCTATAAAATCCTATCAAAATATCATTTATAAATGGATGTGATAAATATTATAAAGTAAGAAATAATAAAAGCAAATAAGTAATGCAAACTTCCCTATTATCTACATACAATTACCCAACATAGTTACAAACACACTCAAACCCTCATACCAATCCCTATCCACCTCAAGCACTCTCAATTTGGCATGCTTCCATCTACATTACACTATTGCATAAAACACATTAGGTGGGAGAACTACATATGACTTGATCCCTATTCAGAGTATTGGTATGTAGGTAGTGTGCCCACACAAGGGGTGTGGATCACACGTTTAGTGCATATTACACACTAACCCCCCTTTCCCAAGTGATTCAAAGATTGTTTTATCAAGCATGATGGAGAGTTAGGTTTTGAAGATTAAATCATATTTATAGTGAGATCCATCAACATTCACACACCCAATATTTCATAGATAGGTTCATATTGACAAAACATAAAAACCCAAAAAGTTTTAGGTTTTTCTGACCAGTTTGGATAATAGTGATAGAAGTGGACAACAATGTTGGACCCCAAAGTGTAATATTTTTAGTAGTCCTATCCTTTCATTCAATGAAAGATAGATTCTAATTTATGACACTACCCTAGTGTTTCACTACTAATTTTAGACCCTGTATCAACCATCTCATCCTATTTCTAGATAATTTATATTTTCTCCTTATTTATTATTTTTGTAGAAAGATAAAAAAGATAGATAAATTATAAAAAATTAGGGCTGCAATTATCTCTATATTTTATACCGATTTATTAATCTAGACCCTTAACTAAAATAGGAATAAAACTTCATTATTCCAAAAATAGTTAAATCATAACCAAAATTAATATATTCTTCCTTCAAACTTTATTTAAATAATTTAATGCATTTTTTGAGGCATGCAATCCTTAAGAAATAATATAAAAATATTTTTAAATAGTTTTTCTCAAGATCCACCTATTCTCAAAGTAGCTAGCTTCCACACATACCTAAACTACTAAACATGGAGGGGCTAACATCTCATCTTTTTTAAATCACTAGGCCACTACCCTAGACACCCTTGAGCCAATAAATCCCAACCTAAATCATTGTATAAATAATCAAAAGGTTTAATAATGAAATAACATGGTCTACTATAGAGAAATGATATAGGATAAAACATACTAAACATGCTTATTTGACCTTTTAGGATAAAAACCACTCTTTTTAAAATGGTGTAAAACCACACCAAAAATATATATAATAACAAAATGAGAAATTTATATTTTTTACCCAATAATTAGGGAAGTAACCAATAACCAAATTTTATTGTTTGGAAGTAATAGATCATTTACATATAGTATGGTGCACTTAATTTAGCCAAACCTTTCATTTAAGAACTAATTTTAATGAGGAAAAATCAACATATACATAATGGTTGGGTCTAAGGGGAATTAAGTCCTTACCACATTCAATCATAATACAAGAGACAACCATGAAAATGAGTCTAAAAAAACTCACAAATCTCCCAACAAAGGGTTTATAAAATGCATAACCAAAATGCATCATTTTTAATAAAGAAAGAAGATTATGATCCCTAAAGTGGCAGGACAAAGAATACAATAATATTTCCATACAAAAGAATAAGGCATGGAAAAGAGATTTTTTATAATTTAAGCTAATCACATGGGTAATTCAAATACTAGAATATTATCTTAATTACTGTTCATATTTTTTCCCCAAAAATGTCAAAATATCTAGTACCCTAGCGGAGACCCATTAAATTTTTGTAAAAAGGACTTAAAATGACCTAGTATACGTTTCTCAAGCCCTACAAAAAATAGAGATTTGGGTGAAATTTGAAACTTACAAACTTGTAAATTTCATCCCAACCTCTGCTTTTTGCACACCTCATGACTAGTGGAAACTGAAACCCTACTCATAATTTATAACTTGTAATGTTACAAATTACAAATGGAGCCCTAATTTCTATCGAACACATTCATTGCAAAAATTGGAGATTTAGATGCAATTTACAATTTTAAAACTTTAAAATTACAATACAACCTCCACTTCTTATGCATTTAATTCCCATTAGAAACCAAAACTTCAATTCAATTTGCAACTTACAAAGTTACAAATTATAATTCGAGTCTTATTTCCCACTGACCACCCTTCCTATAGAAACAAGAACTCCTGTTATAATTTGCAACTTTCAAAGTTGTAAATTACACCTCAAGATCCACTTTATTAATCCAAATACACCAATTCATCCATTAAAAACTAGAGGTTAGATTATAAAATTCAATTTTGAAAAAGTACAAAATTTCTCCACAACTCTGAAGTTTTAAGATTCCCACCGTTTCTCTCAACACAAAGATGGGTGCAAAATATATGTGATAAAATTTTTTGGAATGCCTAGTGGGACTCAAAAATTATTACTAATAGATTAGTGATATTCTCAACAAGTGTTGTACAAGCCTCATACACATTTTAAAATCACCTAATGACTCCACTAGCTTACAGATTTAGGAAATGTAGGTTTAAGTATGCCAAAGATACAAACAAGATCATCTACTAAAGGTAAGAAAACTAACTTGCAAGAATTGCCATTTCCTTATAAAAATAAATCAAGATCATTTGTACCTTACACTAGAGTATATCATGTAAATCTATTTGCATCTCCTACAAAAACCCACAGTAGTTTCATACCTCCCATTATGGCTTTAAGAAATCAAAATTTCATAGCCTTCAATAGAGGAAGCCCACTTCAGTTGGCCTAGTATCATGATATACCCAACTCAGGTTTGAAAATCCTTCCATATTTTATAGGTGAAACTTCCACCACTCTCATAGAACATATACAAGACATTGTTAATATTTGTTTAGTTCATAATATAGTACAATAAAATGTTGTAATTAGACTTCTTGTCTCCTTATTTAAGGGTAAAGAATTACAAGGGTACAAAGGTCTACTCCCCAATTCCATTCACATTTGGGATGACTTAGGGACTGCACTATGCATGTAATTTGAAGATAAGACTGACCATCTCTCCCTAGTTAAAAAACTAACAATTATTCAATGGGCTCGTCATGAGTTCATGAGTGATTATAAATTTTGGTTTCAAAATACATGGAATAGAATTCTAGTGTTGGTCAAGCCAACCCCAAATAATGCTTTTTTATATTACTCAAGAGATTTAAATAGTGATATAGATGTCATGATTCAATTAATTAGTGAGACCACACTCCCTAATACCTATGAAATTGAAATAAAATTGCTTAATTCAAGCTAAAAAAATTGCCCCACAACTTCTAATGCCTATATTTATAAAAGTGTCTCATATGCAACCTACAGTTGCCCCAATTCCCACCATAAACAAAACACTATCTTTAACCCCTGTTCCTGCGAATGATTTATATGAGGTTATGTCACTGCTTAAAATCTTTGACAATGCATTAGTGGTAATGAAAATGCAACAATCTCATAACTAAGGGAATTATCATTAACCCAGCCAAACATACCAACCTAATAGGTAGCCATACCAAAGAAATTGATAGCCACAAATTTAAAATATGCAAGCAAAACCTTGGAACATTTGTTCTCTACCTGCAGCAGGTAATTCTAAAGCTATTGTACCTATTTATAATAACTTGGCTTAGGAGTATGAGTGGTGTTATCCTTGCGCTCAATCACATAATCAAAATTCTTGTCCTACTAGTGTCATCAATCAAGCCTTGATATTGAAAATCATATTGAACACTCAAGGATAACAAGAAGAATCCACTTTCCAATATAAATATACACAAGAACCTACTCAGAGTGAAGCTTCTCTTTTGAAATGGTAAGAGGAGTATTTTTTTGGTGTAAATCAGGAGGAAGCACTAATTAATGGTGGTAGTTTAATGGTATCAAATGCATGCTCTAAAAAGAGGGAAATATAAAGTGATCAACCCCCCAAGGTGGAAAAAACTACAACTTCTAAATTTGTAAAAGAATATGTAAAAGGCAACATAATATAGAAGCCACTCAATGTGCCAATGGGTCAGTCAAAATCAAAATTATTAACCCCAAATATCATGAAAGAAGACATATCTCCCACAAAGTCACCAACAAAGGTTGGTAACATTCCTTTTAGTATTGTTTTAAAAATGAATAAAATTAATTTGAATGTCACCATGTTGGAAGCACTATCTATTCCAACACATAAGGACTTTCTGTAGGAAGCTTTAAAAAATTCCAAATAACATAAAAAGTTATGGCTAAAGGACCTAATGCTACAATTAATTTGTGTTAACCAAAAACTAACACCAAATAAATAAAAAATGGTAATCTTGTCCCTTTTTACCTTTTACTCATAATTGGGAAACATCTCATCCATAACTGCATGGTAGACTCAAGGGCTAGCAGTTCTATTACGCCTAAGAAAATTGTTGATGCCCTTGGTATTAAGTATACACCTATCACAATAGGTGTGGTTCAATTGGATGGGACTATTGTTCAAACAATAGGGACTATTAAAGGTTTAAATCTTATCATTAATGAATGTCCAAGTTTGGCAATTTCCTAAGATATCTTAGTTATTGATCTCCTCCTATTTTACTATTTGCCTTTCTTGAGACTTTACTACAAAAATGGGAGTGTATCTGTCTGTTGACTGGTCCCAGATGTTTCTTAGGATGAGATATGGAACATGAGTAATAATAAGAGCTGATCTAATTGTTAAATACCATATTGAGGCATACACTCCTATCCCCATGGATATGAATTGCACATTGTAAGATCAAGAAGAGGAGCTTAATCATGAGGTTGCAACACCTATAAAAGAAATTATAGACACTCATTTGGATGAATGGGGATAAAATCTCTAATTTTATTTTTATGATTATGTAAATTAAACTAGGTTGGGTACATATTGCATCCATTAAAATGATGTAATTATTCAAAATCTTATGAAACCAGCTGAGGATCTCCAAGGAAGGTGGAAAATGTTCTTTGATGGCTCAATAAGTAATAATGGTGTAGGTATAGGTATTTTTTTATCTCTCCATAAAAGGAGAGTTATTTATATTCTTTTAGACTTTAATTCATCTGCACTAACAATGTCGCTGATTATGAAGCTTTGATTCAAGGTTTCCAACTGGCTGAGAAAAGAGGGATGCAATCACTATAAGTATTTGGTGATAGTGAGTTGATTATTCACCAAGTAAAATCCAAAAGCATAACCGAGAATAAATTGTTAAGATATTACAAACATAGGTTTTGGGACATGTTAGAAGACTTCACCACTTTAAACATTCAAGCAATAATAAGAGCAAAGAATAAAGATGCTGATCATATGTCCTTAGTAGGATCCCAACATAACCTACCTAAAGAAATAAAGAAGAAAAATAACCAATATGTAAAGTTGATAGTAAGGCCATCTATTCCTGATAATGTAACCAACTGGCAAGCCTTTGATAGTGATCAACAAATTGCGAGTTTTCTTAGAGACGACACTAAATTCTTTGATAGAAACTAGTCAAGACTCCAAGATCAAATCATTTAGTTGAAGATAACAAAAATACACATGGGACTTATTACTTTAGAGAATATATTCAACTCTGGTGATCATCTAAAAGGTGAAAAGAATAATATCACTATCAATGAAGATAACTATGATTCGATAGTCATTTTAGAGGGCAAAACATTGAAGATTGGAAAGGTATGTAATGTTTCTAAAAAATAGGATTTTAGTGACTTGTGTCAAGAATTTGATGATAACTTCACTTGGAGTTATAAATATCTAAGGGGGTTTGAGTCTAGCTTATCCCAACACATAATATATTTTGACCCAAATACCAAGCCTATTAGATAGAAATATAAACCAATCAATCCAAAAATAGAACCCTTGATGAAGAGTTAGTTGTCTAAATTGATAGAGGCTAATAATATTTTCTCTATCAAACATTCATCTTGGGTTGCTAACTTGGTCCCTACAAGGAAAAAGAATGGTGAAATCAGGATTTATGTAGATTTTAGGGACCTAAACTAAGTATTCCTAAAGTATCATTATCCCCTTCCACCCATGGGGTGAATTCTTCAAACTGTATCAGGATCAGAAAGGTTTTCCCTTCTAGACAATTATTCTACATATAAAAAAATCCTAGTGTAGGAATCATACCAGTTCAAGACTACATTTAATATAAAATGGGACACATATGCCTATAAAAAGATGCATTTTGGTCTTACTAATGTTGGTGATACATTCTAAAGAGCCATGTATATGGTTTCTAGAGGTTTGATAAATGAGATGATCTTGGTATACCTAGATTATAACACTATTTATTAAAAACATGTTGATGCACACCTAGATCACCTTAGGAAAGTTTTTGAAAGGTTCAGAGAATTTAGATTTCCCCTCAATCTAAAAAAGTTGATTTTTGAAATTCATGAAGGGAAAATACTAGGACACATTGTTTCAAAAGAGGGTCTTGTAATAAACCTAGAGATAATAAGTGTTATATCTTAAGTAGCACTTCTGAGCCATAAAAGGGGTTACAAAGTTTCCTAGGAAAGATCAACTTCATAAGAAGGTTTGTTCCAAATTTTACCTCTATGGCCAGGCCCCTTACTACTATGCTTAAGAAGGTATTATTTTTAGCTATACATAGGAAGGAAAAGACAATTTTGAAGCCATCAAGTAGGCTATTTCTCAAGATCCTACCATGGTCAACCCCAATTATGAGAATGATTTCATTATCTATGCTTTTAAAGGGGAAGTTAACATACCATCTATTTCAACCCAACATAATAAAGAATAGTTAGAAAAATAAATATCTTTCTTCAATTAATCCTTGAAGGATTATGAAGAAAAGTATAGTTTCATGGAGAAACAAGTATATGCTGTAATTAAAGCTCCCAAAAAGTTCAATAATATGCTCTCCAATAATAAAATTCATTTGGTGGTTAGTCAATTAAGCATTAAGGAGTTCCTATTGATCTTAGAAATACATGAAAAAAGAGTAGGATGGATCACAAAATTCATGGAATATGATGTGTACATCAAAATTACAAAGCTTATAAGAGGAAAAGGCTTATGTGAATAGCTAAATTCTAATATAAAGACTATTGAGGTAGTATCTGATACAATACATTCTCAAAAGACATCCCAACCAAACACTCCACCTCTATTCAATATTTGGATCCATGACATGGCTATTTTCCTATAGACTGGCAAGTACCCATATGATTTCCAACAATCCAAGAAAAGGTATTTTAGAATCCATTATATTCCTTATGTTCTTGTTAATGGATTATTGTTTAGGAAATATATGAATGGAGTCATGCTAAGGTGTATTAATCATGGTCAAGTCCTCAAGGTGTTTGAGGAGTTTTATGATGGTCCATCATGTGGACATTTATCCACAAGAACCACTACCATCAAAATAATGAGAGGGGGTTATTATTGGCACTGACATATTCAAAGATTCCCATCAATGGGTAAGGAACTAAAATAAGTTTGATTAATTTATAGGTAAGAAAATATTAACATCTCTCTTTCTCAAACCAATCCAAGTTGACCAACCATTTACCCAATGGGGATTGGATTTCATTGGCATGATCAATCCACTGTCGAGTGCAAGCCACAAATGGGTTCTTACAACAATTGATTATTTCACCAAATAGACTGAAATGATTGCACTAAAATATGCCATGGAGGCATCTATCATGGAATTCATGGATGGCATTGTCATAATATTTGGTGTTCTTTACACTATTATCTCAAATAATGCCAAAGATTTTATGAGAACTCAAGTGAGTAAATGGGCTATAAGGCACAATGTATACCTAATTAATTCATCCAATTATTACCCATAGGGTAATGGCTTGGCTAATTCTACCAATAAAAATATAATAAGGATCATAAAAAGGACAATGGATGAAAACCAAAGAACATGGCATATGGAGTTAAAATCAACACTTTGGGCTGATAGGATCACTCCCAAGAGAACCATGGGCAATTCTCCATTCATGTTTGTATATGTAAGGGAAGATAGATTTCTACTACCAATTGAGTTACCATATATAGAACTCAGTCATCAGTTAGAATTGATTGACAATGATGAAATGATAGTATGATTGGCAGAACTCATGGATCTAGAAGTTAGGAACTAGTTAATAAAAGTTCTAGAAGCAAATTAGACTCAAACAAAGAGAATTTAAAAAACAAATCATCTGATAAGATATTCAATGAAGGAGATATGGTTATAAAATGGGATGCTGAAAGAGTTCAAATAAGAAAACATATAAATTTTGATGCTATATGAAGTAGTCCATACATCATAGCATAATACAAAGGAGCAAATGCATTCTAGCTATCCAAGTTTGATGGATCATAACTACCTATCCTAGTTAATGAGATATACCTCAAAGCTTACTTTTGAGATTGGAATTCATTCCAAAAATGTATTGTATATATTAGGTTTAGTTGTTTTCCCAAAATAAGTGCTTTTACATAGGTCAACTCATTAGGAGTTTTTGCTTCCTTAGTTTATTTCTATTTTATTTTTCCCTATTTTGTTCTTATTTAAGAAAAATCTTAATTATTTTCTTCCCTATTTAAAAGTGTGTTAATTTTAAAATGACTCCATGCCCAATGATCTAGACGTCTAATAGAAATAAATTGATTAGCAAGAAATCACCCCACATAGGTCACCAAAAATATTGAAATTTTTGCCATAAAAATGTCAAAATATCTAGTACCCTATGGGAGACCCATTAATTTTTTGGAACAAGGACTTAAAATGACCCAATACACTCTTTTCTTAATCCCAATTTGCACCTTGAAAACTTGTAAATTGCATCCCAACCTCTATTTCCCACACACCTCATGACCGGCTAAAATTAGAACCCTGCTAGTAATTTACAACTTGTAAAGTTGTAAATTGCAAATGAAACCTTACTTTATACCAAACACATTCCCTATATAAATTGGATATTTGGATGCAATTTTCAACTTGTGAACTTGAAAATTGCAATCAAACCTCTGCTTCTCATGCATCCAACTCCCATCATAAACTGAAACTCTAATTGCAATTTGCAACTTACAAAGTTACAAATTGCAATTCAAGTCCCACTTCTCACTGACTACCCTTCCTATGGAAACTAGAAATCTAATTGTAATTTTCAAATTTCACCTTAATTTCTAATTTCCTAATCCAAATACACCAATTCATCTAAAATAAACTGGAGGTCAAAATTCAAAATACAAATTTAAAAAATTATGAAATTGCTCCACAACTCCAAAGTTCCAAGATTCCCACCATTTATCCCTTCACAAATATGGGTGTAAAATCTATGTGATAATGGTACACTTAATAAAAGAACATAACTATCCTTGCTTTGAGATTCTCCCCTCAAACCTTGAAATCAAAACCATTACGCACAAAAGCTAAATTCTTGCAATGAAACAAGAGTTAAGGGATACCAAATAATGATGGAAGAAATAATAATAATAATCCATTTCTAGTAAAAGGGCTTTCATGAATGTTAAAAATTCTTCCCAAAGTTTTATCCAATGTTAACTTGTTATTTGTCATTCTCATCTCATAATATTCTTTCCTCAAGCCTTTCTCGCCATAAATCTCCCATAAAAAAAATAATACCATAAATATACTCAATAGATTCACCTTACAATTCATATTGGCATTGTTCCCATATTACAAATCTATTTACTCTTCTTATACATCATTTATTCTCTCTTAGCTAATGGAACCATACTATTTGTCATTATCATCCACCAAATATTTTTGCCTCAAGCCTTTTTCACCATAAATCTCCCATAAAAATAATAAATTTACTTTACAAGTCATATGGGCACCATGCCCCTCTTATAAATTTATTTACTACTTTTACACTCTATTTATTTTGTATTTAACCAAAAATTTCAAGAGGTCTAAAGACAATCAAAATTCAAAAATATGCCAAAATTATTCTCCCTAACCCATTTACCAAGTTGATAGGCCTAATTAATCACTTAAAAAAAACCAATTTTTTTTGACACACCTACATAAATGGGCTCCTTCTTGAAATCTAGATCTTATAAGTAACCAATTATCAATAAACCTTTTGGAATATCCCAATAGTCTTCTAGAAACCTTTAAGGGTTAGAGGCAATAAATAATAAAAATTAGAATGAAATTTTAGACAATTTCCAAAATGATAACACACTCAATAAATCGAAACAAGATATGGAAAAATTTATAAACATATTTAACACTTTATAAAAATATATGGTTAATATATGTTCTATATAATTTAAGTACCCTTAGTTTTATTTTTACATATGCACTCAAGCACACACATCAAAATGCTCTCCATATATGATATTCAAAGTAATTAAGTTAAACATATTTATAAGAAACATTATATTTGCACAAGACATATATGAAAAGCATCATATGAATTATAATATATCATGCATATTATATGAATTATTTCCAAAATTCAAATGTCTAAACATCCATATATATAGAAAAATTGTCTAAGCATACTAGCCTAATAATCTGAATTATCCACATGACCAAGTAATGAAAAATAAAGTCCTATAAGAAATAAATAGTAATATTTGCACTCTATGGATTTTTAGCAGATAAATTTTTTGACTTAATAAATATGGTATGAATATACCATAACACACTAACAAAGCTATGGTAGCTCATATAACCACACATAAGCATATGCCCTCACTTTCTAAGAAATAGAAGAGATCATTAAAATTATGTGCCTTCCTTCAAAACCAAGAATGTTATAAGTCTATACCATTATGTAGATTAGTGTAAGAGAACAAAATAAATATGAATAAACATTTTTCACATGATATCCATATTAGTTAATAAAGAAGAATAACTGCTAATAAAATATTAGACCTTAGATCATCATCCACTTATTAAAACTTCCTAGAAAAAAGAGTATCTAAAAGGTATGTGTACAATATCCAATCATGAAGATTTTATCTTGTAACATCAATCTCACTAGGCTCTCTCTTAGTTTAATCAATCATGTCTTATGTTCCAGTAACACAAAGGACAAACTTAAATCTTCTTGTATTTGTCTATAAAATGGTCCATTCCAACACATGGTTGATAATAAGCATATAGATCCACATGCATAAATCATATACCATGTATTAAGCACATAAAAGGCTTGTGGTAAGTCTATTAAATATATGAGGCATGCACTTAAACACCAACTCAAACTGGCCAACTGACTAAGGGTGAAAGGAAGTATAATAGAAATTGAGATAACCTGTCAAAAAATATTAGAAAATATGTCATGGATATGCTCAAAGTTAACTAGGAATTTTTGCTTCCAACACACTAAGGTATGCTATGTTCTAACTTTGACATATCGAGAAACTAAGTCCAATGCCAAACTACTTGAAACAAAAGTAGTTTCCACAAGGTATTTTGAACTCTTTTTGTGAATAATTATAGTTATTTTTTATTTATTAAATCTAATTATTTCACAAAGGTTTTATTCTTAATAACACTAGTTAGAGATCTTTATTCTATGTATAATTGTTCACATTTAAGAATTTATGTGAATTGATCTTGGGATAAGGGTATTATCTTCTAAAACTGAAAGAAAACTATCTTACTAAAATTGAAAGAGGTAAGGAATCCAATCAAGGAAGTACTAGTATCAATTAGATTAATATGTGATAAATTAATTATTTTATAAAAATTATAAATATACACTCAAATAATCCAAACTACTAAGCATTAAGAAAACACAAGTTCCTCTATACGTCTGCTGTGAGCTCTTTCTATTAGGAAAATTTTCCCTAAGTTGATAGGAAAATATGGAAAAGAAATTTTAAAATATTTAAGCCCAATGTTGTATAATATTAAAATTAATTAAATTATAAATATCTCAAGTACTCATAATTAATCACTAATTGTAAAATACTTTCAAAGAAACAAGATTTACAAGTAATATTTATCAATACAATTTTCCAAGTTTAATTGTTAAACAAGGATTGTTTACTTCAATACATAATTTTTTTAATAATGAAAAACATTTTATAATTAAATGTATCACCTCCAATAAACAAAAGTTTCATATTATTAAACTTGTTTCAATTCAAATAGATGGTGACAATTTCATTGTGTACTTCCAATAGTGTCATACCAACACCCATATTCCACCATAAGTTAACAGGTGATAAAATAATTATTGACACAAATCATGTTTATAAATTAGTTCCACTCAATAAAATAATATAATATGTAAGATGTAGATCCACCTAAATAAAACAATGCATTGTATAAATCATGTGTCACTCATTGGCAAGAGTACAATTTGTAAATCATGTTTATAAATTAGTTCCACTCAATAAAATAATGGAAAGAGCACAATATTTCATAAGGCCACATAGAAGATAATTTGTTATAACAAAGTCATATATGGAATCCACCATATATGGGAGGGAATGATGGACTCAATAACCTAACCATATGTGCTTCCATCTCATCTGTATAGTTTGCTCTATAAGCCATCTTATACTCCCCTAATAACCTCACTAGGTGATAGTTATGCACATAATGAACATACAAGAAACCAAAGAAAAAATATCCAAAATAAATCAATAAATGTGTAGATAAATAAAATTGGTATTCAAAACTTTTAAAACATCTACTTTGAAACATTTTTTCATACTTGAACAATTAATACACATTTGACTCTTGTACACACTTCCCTTATCTGTCTACCCACTTCTTGTCTTGGCCAAACCCTATTCACTAGATAAATATATTTAAGATTAGTTAAGTGTACACATAAAACTTTAATAATCCAAAATAGATTGGATCCATAACTCAAATAACATATTTTCACTTACAAGACAATACTAGTAACAACTAAATAGTTGAAGTTTCTAAAAGATTATTACTTTATCTAAGGTATCCATGAATACTCAATGAATTTTTTAAAAATTAGTAATTATTCATTAGGTCTTAATTAACACATTTAATTTGTTGGTTAGAGTGGGAAATATCAAGAAGACAACTATTATAAATAAAAATCAATCCTAAGGTTAAACTCACTTAGTCACAACTTGAAATTTTGATGAATCAATTAACACTCTTTTGAGACATTATCCCAAAGGAATATGAATATAAAAACCCATAAAAGGATAATCCATAGAGCTAATTATTTAAATACACATGCATGCCAAATTTGCATTGTGTCAAGTATTAAAATCCAAACATAGAATTCCATTCTAGATTGATCATTATGATCTACACACACACACATAGGTGGGATAAAACATCAATTTTAAGACATATTTCAAGTATTATGACATATTAAACACTCAGTCACTCAGAAGGAAGTGGTTGGGTATGTCCAACCCAACATACTTACCCCTATAACAAAGGTCATATTATGGTCAAAAGTGTAATTAGGGTTTCAAAGGAAGGATAAGAAAAATAAGGAAAAACACACATGATCAAAGGTGATCATACACATATAAAAAATATTTAAGCATAAGTTAAATATTTTGAGGTATAAAAAATGTGCTTAATCTATAAGGACACTACTAGAATAGGTAGGACTAAACTAGTCACCATAGGGGTCTCACTATTATCAGATACAAGGAGGAAGGGTTTTGAGCCACCTTTTTTCTATTTTAGTCATGAAATATCATATGTAGAATGATTTTAGAATAAGTGATGACTATTATAGGCTACATAATAAAAATAAAATCTAAGGTTCAAATATTCTAAGTAAAATATCAATCTTTCCATTTCTCAACTTGGATTAGGGTATTATTGTTATATTTTAGAAATTTTGAATTAGCCTTAGTTTTATATTGTTTAGATCATATTAATTCAAAATAATTAAAAAAATATGATAAAAAAAATCCATGTACAAGTAGCCTCATTTAAGTCTAAAATGGAAATCAAATAAATGATTAATTATTAAAAAATATCAACGTAAAAAAACTTGAATAATAAATGGATAATCAGATTTAACAACCAAATTTAAAGAAAAAATGTTGGTTTAAAAATTAAATTAGATCATAAATTAGTCAAAAATAAATAAATTAAAAATTTACCATACATAATATAATTAAAAATTGCACATTACTTTTTCACTACATGGCTTCTAAAGCCACTCGAGGGGAGAAGTAATATAAAGTGCAAAGTAATCAAATATAGAAGCCTTTTCCACCTTCCAAAGGTAAAGAGTAGTATTAAAGTTTGAAAATATATTTGAGTAAAAATAGATGCAAAACTTTCCATATAGCTAATTTCCAACTTACTAGATGTATCTGAACCATAAACTATTTTTAACCAACTTACCAATGAGAGAATACTCCAATGATGAACATAATAACAAGATCCTCTCAAAGATTCCATAAAGAATATACAAATATTTTATCAATGGAAATTAGTATGGGAAGTAAAGGGTCACATAACATGCATAAAACTAACCAATGTTTCATACTCAATATATACACATATGCATAGAGGAAAAGTGGGGTTTTATCCAAGACGGGCTTCAATTCCAAGCCAAATATACTAGTCAACTTATGTACAAGCACTCAACATATCCTTAAACCCCCATGCTTTTACCTTATGTGTAGTTCATACAAGCATGATAATGATGAAAAGGTTTTACAAAATCTAAATAGAACTAGAGATTTGATATTTTGCCTTTACAACATTCCCACAAGGGTTTAACATGTATACAAATAATATTTCAATGAATGAAGTTTCAAAAATAGAGCTTCCTTATGAATACATTTAATGAAAATATTTAAAATAATAAGTTCCATATGCATAGATGATTTTAATGACTCCAAGGCTTAGAAGCATAAAAATAACATAAGTATCACTAGTTCACAATGGTTCAAAAATAACATATATAAGGGATACAAGCTCATGAGGACACAACATGGAAAAAAAATTATCAATAAACATGAGGTATCAAGATTTATACCATGTGGGTCATCTCATTGGATTAAAATGAGGTATACAATAAACATGTTTTCTTTGTATCATGAAATCCATATCAATCACAATTTTTAATTTTTATCAAAATAAAGAAGGTCTAAGTAGGCATTCTTACACATATAGTATTAGTGCACCAAAGCATGATAAATTCCATGTGGATGTATTTTTCCTATGTAACATCATGGTGAAAACACAAAAAAAATCTAGTTCACTATGGAATACAAAAAAATGAATTAATGTTAATTACCTAGAGCTCCTAGTGTTGAAACCAAGCTATAATACCAAATGTCATGCGCTACAACTCTACATGAAGAAAACCAAAGAAAAAAAGACATTTTTTTGAGACTATACAATGTAATTTATACACACCCATACCACCAAAAATATATCCAAATCTATGAAATGAGGTACACAATGCATTGATTCAAACTTACATGTCAACCCTGATTGTTCTATTAGGTATAGATGCCCTTGACTTATTTACAACTGTTTATATGGCCCTGGCATGCCCCACCATATTAGACCTTCAGTTGAACACTCTATTAGAATGAGGTGTGTGCATGAAACCATTGTCTCAAATGATTCATCCTAACTCATTATAAGGTTAAAATGGGACCTCGATTGATTTTAACCAATCATAAGGCCCAAATCGCACCTTGATTAAAAAATATGATTATTTTGAAGTTGAGCTGATTTTATGGGAAAGGCTTATAAAAGGATTTTATAGTCTTCAAATAACCTCAATAAGGGTATTTAATATATTCCCTTAGTCCATAAAGATATAAAATCATATCTCAACCATTAATCTCTCTTATATCAGACCTTAGATCTAGACATGATGAATAAAAATTAAGAATCCTTATTGAAATCTGAAAAATGATCCTAAATTCATGAAAGGTAAATGATTTTTTTGGGATTAAAGCTCCCAAAAGGTCTTCAATGGCTACTAAGGGTTTCCAAAGCCAAGCCCAACACACACTCCCCGCCCCCCGCCCCCCCCCCCCCCCCCCCCCCCCCCCCCCAACATATGCTTCAACCCCATACATTCACTTTAAATTTAGTTAATACAATCATGATAATGAAGAAAAGGTTTTAAAATATATAAATATAACCAAAGAGTTGGTATTTTTCCTTTACAATATTCCCATAAGTGTTTAACATGTATACACATAAAATTTCAATGAATGAAGTTTTAAAAAAAGAGCTTCCATATGGATACATATAATGAAAGTAGTCTAAACAAGAGTTTCCATATACACATATAATTTCAATTCATCCAAGGCTTAAAATCATACAAATAACATAAGTATGAGTAGTCCACAATGGTCCAAATATAATAGATATAAGGGATACAATCTCATGAGGACACAACATGGAAAAATAAACATTGTCAAAAAACATGAGTTATCAAGATCTATACCAAGTGGGCCATAGTATTGAACCAAAATACGGTATAGAATATACATGTTTTATTTGCATAATGAAATCTAAATTGATCATAAATTTTATTTTTTATCAAAATGAAGAAGGTCTAAGTAGGCATTATTGCACATAGAGTATTAGTGCACCAAAGCATGACAAATTATGTATCATTTTAACTAGAATGCACTAAATGATGTTTTAAGTTTTTATTAATGACAAGGAGGAGAAATTTTAGGTGTCCCTTAAGGGACCATCCCACCCTAGACACCTAAAAGGCTAAAAGGCAATCTTAGCCATGGGACACCTTGCTCGGCTCTTTTACACTAGGCCAAAACTCTTCAAAAATTCCTTTGCCATAGAACAAGGGAACCCTTTGAAAATAATATTGGACCTTTTACAAAAAATTCAACCTTACCTACTATACTATCTAACCTTCGGCCCAACCTTATATTTAAAATTGTATGCCTCATAAAGGCTTTTTATCTACTTCTGACACTCACACCAATGTTGTGGCCCTTGGCCAATTTGCCAATTATAGTTTAGATTTTCTAAATAACTGTGTATTGGTTCTTACTTGCACTATCATCCAAAATAAGATTACATCACAACCATTCTACCTTCAACCAGTTCTTAGACATAAAAATAATAATTGATACCATGATCAACTCCCACTTGATGTTTCCCACTACACTATCTCTTAGTAACCATGTAATGTTGTTGTGTCCATGCCACCTATTAAGATTTATATCGAAACTTCACCATTATCTATTCCTCTCTTTGAAAAACTTTATTGAAGAATTATGAATTAAAATCTATTGCCAATGATAGTGATAACCATAAAAAATACTCCTCTAAACCCCTGTGTATCTCCTTTTGCACCATTTAGTAGTTTTAAAAGCTTGGGATTTTCCAAAGCTGATCCCTTCTCCTTATTTTTTAGTTAAATATTGGTAAACCAATCCATTTGAGGCCTTTGGGACACATTTATGCCACCTTGACCATTACTTTACCTTTTTAAGCCACTCACTTTCCATCATAAAGGTTAAATTGTTAGTGATAAAATTACATTTACATAATTAAAATATCCATTGGGAAATTTCAAATTTGTTGACATGCACTTGATTTCTATAAACTAGCCATGAGTCATAGAGAAAAAGATCCAAGGTTAGTTAACCATTGGCCATGCTTTTGTCACTAGCTCTGATGCAGTCAAATAGAGGACCAAGTACTAACCATTTTGACTTGAGCTACAAAAGGGTCTCATTCCTTACATTTATAAAGGGTCTATGTAAATTAGTACCCTAAATAGAAGGAATTTACAAAATTTATTTAGTCTAAAAGAAAAAAAACACAAAAATACAAAATTAATTTCATTAGACTCAAGATTTAATAAGTTATTTAAATTATTTTAGGTCTAATTTTATTAATGAAATTATGCCTAAAAATTCTTAAAAAGAGGCTACATTCCTGAAAGAATTAGGATCTACATTTACGTGTTCAACTTAAAAAATTCACCATTTTAAAACCACAACTCCTAAAATTATTTCACATTTATTCATAGATTCATGGTAGAGTTTGATTTTATATAAAATTATTTTAGGATAAAATTGAAGGGCTTTTGATGTCTTAAATTTTTTTAAACTAAAACAACTTTCTTGATCCTTAAACACTTCAAGCAAATTTAGCAAGGCAAAATAGAAACTAGTTATTTGATCCAATTAATAAGGAATGCAAATATAAATATTATGAACTTAAAAAACTATTAGATTTATGTGAATAAGAATTAATTTTTCATTAAATGACTCTTTAAAATTTTAATTTTCAAGAGGGTTAAAAAAGGATTAATTTCACAACTTTGCAACCAAACTTAATACAAATTTCCTTAAAACTTATTTCAATTAGTTATATTTTTAAGGAATTAACATAATAGTAAATAGTATAAAAACATGTTAACAAACTATTCCTCACGCTCCATGTATCCTCTAAGTAGCTAGCTTCCATAAATTTTACCAAAATGAAAAAACAACGAGGATCTCACCTCCCATCATTTTAATAACACCAGACAATTACATTAGGCACTCTGGAGCCAAAAAAATCAATATCAAAACATCGCATAACTAGATAGAATCTTTAACAAGGAAAGAACATGGCATAATATAGCAAAATAATTGAGGATACAATTTACTACACATACTTAATTGACCCGCACTCTTTTCTAAATGGTGTCAAACCACAAAAAACAAACACATAATAATAGAAGGAGCTATTTAAAATGTAATCAGGGAGGTAACCAATAACCAACTTTATTTTCTTGGAAGCAAGATATCATTACAATTCATTTCCATGATGCTTGAGGCATTTTACTTTAGCTAAGTAATTTATTTAAGTACCAATTTCAAAGAGGATGAACCAACATAGACATAATGTTTAGTTCTAAAAATTATAAAATCCTAACCCCTTTCAACCATAATACAATAAAAGACACCAACAAAAATGGGTTTCAATACTCACAAAGGTCCCAAAAAAGGGTTATAAAATATATAGCCAAAATGCCTCATTTTTTTCAACAATCAAGAAGATTGTGAGATCCAAATTGGCATCATAACAAACATGATATAATTTCCATATAAAATTAAAAGGCACATAAAATAGAATCATTTTAATTAAATACAAGGATAGAAAATTTCATGATTTTAATCCTATCTTAGGTTCACCTTTTGAAAGAACAAAATTATCATTATTGTAAGCGTCTCACCTCAAACCCCAAGATCAAAACCAGAATTCACCAAAGGTAAATTATTTTAATGAAAAAAGAGCTAAGAGACCCCAAAAAAAAAAAAAAAAAAAAAAAAAAAAAGGAATAAAATAATTAAAAAAATCCCTCAAAAGTGATTGGGCTCTCACACTTATATAAAGTATTCCCAAAATTTTACCCAATAGAAGCTTTCCATTTTCATTTTCATCTCCCAAGGATTTCCCCTTAAGTGTTTCTTACCATAGCTTTCACTCGCAAAACAATAAATACCCCCTTACATATTCAATACATTCACCATACAAGTCACATGAGAACCATGCCCCTCTTACAAATCTATTTACTATTATTAAACTTCATTTATTCTCTCTTCAACCAAGGTAGTAAAAATGGTGTAATGACACTCAGAAGTCAATAAGATTTCAAGGATATTATACCTAACCAATATACCAAGTAAATATGATTAATAAATCATTTAGACGAGCCAAAATGTTTCCAACACATGTCCATAAACGGGCCTACTTATCAAAATCCATATCTTACAATTTACCCACCATTAATGGGCATGAATAAATATCCTAGAAGTATTCTAGCAACTTAAAAGGGTCATAGGTAAAATGAGAAGAGGTTGGAAATAAATAAAAAATAGATTAAAACTTTAGACAATTTTCAAAATGATAACAAGTTAAATAAATCAAAATAAGTTTAGAAAAATATGGAAACAAATTTAACACCTTACGGGAAAAAATGTAATAGAAACTATGTGTAGTTCAATTTCCCTCATCTAGTCTTGTTGTTACCTACACACTTAAGCACAAACATCAATATTATTTATGCCTATGATAGCTAAAGCAACTGAATTAAACACTTTTAATAGAAACCTTATATTCACATAAGGAATATTATGTAAACATTATATGGATCATAATATATCAAAAATATTATATGAATTAATTCCAAAATCCAAGTGTTTAAGTACATGCGCACACACACATATGTATTTACATACATTCATATGTATGCATGTATGTATGTATATAGATATATATGTATGTATATACATATATAAATGTGTGTGTGTGTGTGTGTGTGTGTGTGTGTGTGTGTGTGTGTGTGTGTGTGTGTGTGTGTGTGTGTGTATTTATCTATATATACATATACATATACATATAGATAAATACACACACACACACACACACACACACACACACACACACACACACACACACACACACACACACACACACACACACACACATGTATATATATAGTCTAAGCATACTAGCTCAAAAAATTGAGTTATCCACATGAACAAGTGGCACAAATAAATTATTAGAAAAAATAAATAGTAATATCAACACTCTATGCTTAAAAAAAAATTAAGATTCTGACACACAAACACAAATGGTATAAGCATACTAGCTTAAAAAGTTGAGTTATCCACATGACCAAGAAATATAAATAAATTCCTAGAACAAATAAATAGTAATATCAACACTCTATCCTATCCACATGACCAAGCAATATAAATAAATTCCTAGAACAAATAAATAGTAATATCAACACTCTATCGCTATAAAATAGATTAGGATTTTAACACACACACATACACACATGTAGATGCGTGATAACACACATGCATTCTATGCATAGTAGATAAAAATATAATTTATCCACATGACCAAATAAAAAAAAATCCTAGAATAAAGAAATATTAATATCAACACTTTATGCCTATAGAGAAGACTAAGAGTCTGACATAAGTAACATGGTAACTATTGATTAATTTGACCAAAATTCAAATTAGGTCAACCCCATATAGTTTAAAACTTGATATAGGGGTCTACTAGGGTCTTATATGTCTTCCATGGTCTTAATAGGGCTAATATTGTGCTTTATCTTTGTCATTTTTGTCTTAGATAGTCCTATGTCATTCTAAGGCCACTTTTGGGGTCATTTATAAAACTAATATGGTTTAAATAGGAGTAAAAGCGTTAAAAAGTTTACTTCAAAATACCATGTGTTATTATATGTTAGATAAACTATTTCATAATTGAAGATTTACAGGTTGCTACATTGAAAGCAAGAAAACCTTTGAAAAGAGGCAATTTTTAGTTGTTGTATAGCTTATGTAGCCGATATAACACATATGGAAGACTTAATTGTGACCATTTAGGTCTTATAAGTCCATTACCATGATATGGAGTCTTTTTTAGACTTGAAAATTGCAAAAAACCATATTCCCTTTCCATTGCTCTCATTTGCATGCAAAAAATGGTCAACCTATTTTAGTATAGTACAAATAATAAGAGGTGAGTTGGATCGAGTGAATTTTTTGGATGATAACATGAATTTTATAATTAAAATACATGTAAATAATTATCTTTTTTGTTGATTATCCTCTATGAACCATTACTAAAAAGGTTTGCTACTATTTTTTGCCTACACATCCCCAAGGCCTATAGTTTTGTCCTCTATTTGGATAGGTCCATACAAACCAAGTTGTGTACATGTTCTTAGGGAGTGTGACCATCCTTATCACATGGTTATTTTTTTGGTTTGAATGTGTGGTGTGAATGAGTTGGCATGATCACTCTCATCTTACTAGGGGGACTCCATTGCTAGTCTGTAGATAGTTTCATCAGTTGGAATAGCTTATCTCCCTATGTTGATCTTCAAATCAATGGTAATTAAAGGTGATGTATTATTTACAATCCATTATTTCATATTTATTATTCTCTCCCAAGGAGGTTTGGTCTCAAATTAATCTCTTGATGGAGTGATCAATTAGGAATTAAACACAATCAACCTTCTTGCAAACATTCACCTACAATCAGGTGAAAAAAAGCCTTGACTAGTCTTTTGAAAGAAGTGAAAAGGTTTTAAAAGTGTGATAAGTATCATAAAATATAAAAAATAGTGATATTGAGCCTTTCAAATAGTTTTTTGTCAAGCCTAACTCATTGCACATAGTCTTGTACCATATCTCCACCTACAGGTTTCCAACAGTGATCTAACTGTAAATCCAATAGAGGTTTGAGGGTGTTATATGAAGATGGTTTAAATAATTTGAGACCTTTAAATAGGTTTATGAGGATAGAGAAGCATCATGGTGAGACTATCATATTAATATAGACCTAAAACCATGCTCATTGATGGAAAAATTTGATAAAGGGACACTTTACCTTAAACTCTCTAAATCACATTTTGTCCATACTTTTGATCCTTCCATGGTAGGATGTTTTGAGGTTTAGATAGGACTAGTTGTTTATATCGTGAATCCAAATAAAAGGGAAAAATGCTTGAGATAGTAACATGTTTGGTTGATCAATAAAATATGAGGTTGGAATGGTCCCTAACTTAGACATTTTTGACTTGAAGAACTCAGTGAATACTATGGTAAGATGGGTTAAAACATCTAATCTTGTAGTGACTTATGGTATTGAGTGAGACTATGTTCTCCAAATATTATAAGAGATCACATAAGTGGATGGTAAACTAATTAAATTAAATTAATTTATATATTAACACTTACAAGAGTTTTCAATTCTTATCTAATGCACATCTACAGGTATCTATAGACACCTATTATTAGACTAACTCATGCTAAACATCAAAAGAGAGGTAGTTTGGATGTTGACATAGTATTTAGGCATGATATAAATTTAAAAAAAACATAAAATAAACAAATTTCACTCAATATAGAACCAAAGTAAAAAAATAAGTAACCAAGCCCTGATGAGTACCTATAGGGGTCTGATTTTCTTGAAATGAGCACCTACAATCTTCTACAGTAGACAAACTAGGCCTAGTCAAGTGGAGAGAGGTGGATTGATAAGGTTATAATGATTTATGATGAATTTATAATTTTATGATCACCTTAAAAATGTTTCAATAAATTGAGTGAGGTTCCTAGACCAAATAAAAAGATCAAGGGCAAGTTTTACACGTCAGCCTACAGTCAACATAGTCCATAGACTAGTGCAAGCTAGTGAAAAGTGTGATCTTTGAGAAGTTGGTAGAGGTATTAGTTGTTGAAAATGTTTGATATTAACTTAAAAATGGAGATTTAAACCTCATATGACACTCAAATATATTAAAAAATATAGAGACTGAGTTTCAAACTTTAACATATAATCAGTTCAAAAGTCCCTGCACAGTCTAGTCTTATGAGCCAGTTTTGAGAGATTTGAAGGGTTGTGGATGATATAAAGGTGATATATACTTAATTTTTTTTATAAAATGTCCTTATGACATATTATATCCCTCTATATCTTCAATTTGGTAAGAAAAATAGGGTAGATTCCCTTTATTCTCTCTCAGATAGATGACACTCTTAGACAGTCAAGTCTACAGGTTTGGTAAGTGATAAAGGGATGAGATAAGAGGTATTATAACACAAAACAAGGGTGTGTAAATTTTTTTTATCATTAAAAATTTCAATAAATTTTTTAAGACATCATTGATAGTCAGAGGAGATTTTAAGTAAGGTCAAAGACAGTTAGGACTATTAAGCCTAAACTATACATAAGCCCTAGAGGGTTCTAGCCATCACTTCCATGAAAAAAAAAACATTAAAATATAATTGAGAGATTTAAAGATAACATATGAGGTTGATCACAATTTTTTTTTTTTGTAGATAGATTACATAGGTTGGTCATTTTGATCTAATTTCATGCTAAGGGTACACAAAATGCACTCAAAAGCTTGAGAGGTTAATTTTAAGAACTCACACCAATATGGAGTGATGATATGGTGATAAAATGAGTTTGGGATAGTTTTAAAATGTCATAAAATTAATTTTAGTATGATTTTTTTAAAGACTGAACATCTAGATTTTATGAACAATCCCTAAGGATCAAAACCACCTAAAACCCTCATAAACCCTTAGTTTTGACATGATGAGGAAGATAGGTAAGAAAATGAATTCAATAGGGATATTTTAGCCTGGAAATGGTTTTAGACTTGTAGAGGGCTCACTCAGGTTCATTCCCATCCAATTGGTCTATACTTTACTTGTATGGATAGGGTGAAAATAGGGTTTCTTGTAGGTTTTTATGTGTTTTATAGATGAAGATGAGATTTGAAGAGTGAGAATCATTTGGGGAGGTAAATTTGGAATTTTAATAACTAAATATGTCCATTTATCACAACATATAGGTATGGAAAAACTTTTGCTAATTCATTCATTTCAGGCAGTCTATGGCAGATAGTGAAAATGGAGAGTGATTACCACGTGAGAGAATGAGAAGTTGGTTTTTAGAACTTTTTAAGGTCTAAATCATGAAATGGAAGGTATATGGGTCTTATATAGGTGTCTTAACACATATTACATGGATTTTATTGATAAAATTAAGGATTCTTGGATGAAAAATGTGAGGAATGAGTGAAAGAGGGCTAATGAGTGACTGCAGGCAATGAGTGCAAGTGTCATGAAGAAGATTAGCAATTATGGACACATCTGATGGTTTTTATGGAATTTTTATTACCCCCATAATATATTTCACCTATTTAAACTCTCCCTAATGTAGTTTAAATTTCTCAAAATATGCCTAATCATGAAGGTAGTTTCAAGAAGGCCATTTGAAGACCCTAAGCTAATTTTGGAGAGTTTTATGCTTCAAATGGACATTTGTGAAAAAATATATTCTATACCTATATTATTCACTTAATTTTTATGAAATTTAATTATTTTTCATGCCTTTCCATATGGAATTATTACCATTGGACTTCTCTCCTCTCTCTCATATCACACATTCTATAATGTAAGTCATTTTGGCTTTTGTAATCTAATTCCACACCTGCTATGGTGAATCCCTGATGATTTGATATTGTAATTTTAATTTTAAATAAGATATTAAATATATTTTTGAGTTTAAAAAATATATTTTCTAAGTATGTGAAGTGATGTATAGTGAAAGGTCAAGTGATTGACACCTATCCTAGTTTCTCTCAATCCTTCCATGTTTGATGCAAGTTGTTTCCACTCTAATAGGTCACATGAAGTGTTTTCAAGTGAATTGGTTTATATTAAAGTTTTATTAATATCTTTAGTGTCTAAAAATGACCTTTGGTTCACTCACCTTGAGTATTTTCATACATATCACCTTGATGTTTAAAATACTAATGTTAGAGTAATTAAGGATTTTAAGGCTAGTATTGTGAGTCACGTCTCTTAGTGCACTTGTATGGTAATATTGTGGATATATTTATAGTGTATCACTACCTTAGAGTATATTAATTTCATTTATAATTCTATACCTTTTCATACAAGCAAATAATTAGTGTAGGTGATAATCACTTAAGGATCAATCTCAGGAGCTAGCCCTTAAACCTAGAGGTCTACCTCTACTATAGGAAACCCACAGGCCTAAAGGTATTCAAATGTCACCCAAATATTAGAGTTATATTAGAAAAAAAACTATAGGATACAATATTTTGTGACAACAATTATGGAATGCCTGGTGGGACCATTATCCTAAAGACATCTTGTCAAGGTGAATGCTGATCTTGACAACATCATCGCTAAATATGCTGTTCTACTCAACATTTGGTTACTTTATTCAAGGTAATATCTAGTTTTAGACCATTTTTTTATCATTTATTATGTTTAGACTTTATGGTCCTTACTAAGTCATCTTCTAGTAGATTTTTTATCCCATAAACCCACCCCCTCAGCTTGAAATTCCTATTCAAGTTCAACATCCTCGATCTATCTTGACCCTTGAAGAACAAAATGACTTTTCAAGACAAGAATATGAAGAGATTTAAGAGGAACTTGAGGAGAACATGGATAGGCATCATGCCTTCCCAACTTTTAACACACAAAATCCAATCAATCTCAATGCATATGATGATATATCACCTAATTCTGCCAAAAGTGTTCCCACATTCAATGGTGAAGGTCATGTAACTCCTAGTGAGAATATTAGGGATATCTAAAACTTATGAAACTTTCATAATATTATTTAGGAAAACATTTCCATTAGATGCCTTGCCATGTCCCTTAGAGGGAAAACACTTGGTTGGTATAGGATATTTCCTAGAGGTTGTATCACCACTTGGGATGATTTTAGAGAGCTGCTAACATCAAGGTTTGAAGATAAGAGTGACCACACATTACTCATTCATCAACTCAGTGTAATTCAAAGGGGTCCTAAGGAGACAATGATTTATTTTAATGAGATATTCCAAAGTGCTTGGCATAGGTTTCCTTCTCCCATGAGACCACTTTCAAGATTTGTGTTTACCACATATCTAAGGACTATTGGTACTAACATAGCCATAATGTTGTAGTATATGGGTTATTACACCTTACCTGAAGCATATGACCTTACCATTAGAGCTGAGAATGGCTTAATACAAACTAGGAACTTTCCTTTAAAAGTCTCCATGCCTATGATACCAAACATGTCTATTGCTACTCCAAGTGTTGCTCAAATTCCTAATGAAAATGCCAAGTCTAAAGATGCCCCTAAGAAGGTAGAAGATAAAATTTATTATAAATGGGTTCCCACATCAAAAATATGGTCAAGGTAGAGGTTAATGATTTCCTAACTTCAATAGGCCAGCCAATACATACAATCCAACTTCCACCTCCAATACAAGAGCCATGGTACCCATTCATAGTAACTTGGTGTAAGGAGAAGAGTGGGAACAAGGTTAGTTCATGGATGAAAATGAAGGTGGAGAGCAAGATCTAGTTTTTAAAGGAGGAATAACTCCTTAATTATCAGTAGAAGATGTTATCATGCAATCAAATGAAGGATGTAGTCCCAAAAGGTGAATCTTGAAAAATTATTGGTAGAAGACACATGTTATCAATAAAAATTCTTTAGTTAGAGACAATACTAGATAAAAGAGGAAGGCCTTGGAAGATGATCATTTTTTTCATACAAGTTCAAGTATTCCTCCTACAAGGTAGAATTGTATGAATAAAAGTATGGTGGTCCCTATAACCTCTACATCTATTTCAAATTAGAATGTTGGAAGGGATACTCAAAGTGTTCTAATGCCTCAATCTCAAATAACCTCATTTACCTCAAGGATCCAATACAATGTGAGTACTCCTCTATACATTTTGGATTCTTTGAAGAGTGTTAAGGCATCTATGTCTCTTTGGGAGATGATTCACTTACCTGGCCAAAATAAACTTTTAAAAAAGTAGCTATCTCAAATTCATGTTATCCCTCAACCATAAAGTCATGGTGATGTTGCCCTCACCAATTCTCCTAATCACATTTTGGAATCCTATAATAAATCTAAAAAACCTCCACCCTTCTATCTCACTCTCATTTTTTAAGACAAACTTGTTCACAACTGCATAATAGATAGTGGGGCTAATACTTAGTCATACCCAAGGTTGTATTTAATAAATTGGGCCTAACATATGAACCATATAATAAAAGGGTGATTTAACTTGATGGGACATCCACTAAGTTAGTAGGACTGGTCAAAGGATTGAGAGTCTTCTTGCATGATTGTCCTAACATCCATGTCCTTCAAGACATTATGGTTTTAGACTTACCTACTCACTTTGTTACTACCTCTCAAAGTATTTCATAGCCAAGATAAGAGGCTACCTCTCAGCTGATTGGTCCTTCTTGGCCTTCAAGATAAGGTATGGAGTAAAGGTAACTATTAGAACTCAACCACTAGCCAAGTTTCATAGTTAAAACTATGTAGAAGCAAGATCCATTCTAAATTGTGTCATAAATGATCATAAGGAGTCTATTTTGGATGATGTAAATATTCTAATATTGAAGGCATATCTAATCTATTTCTATATGAGTATGGTACAAACACCTATGGAAATAATTCATACACTTAGTTTAAGTAAACTAACCTTGGCACATACATCATCCATGAAGGAGAATATAATGATTCTGAGGTAAGCATTAAACATTATTTTCCACAAGATGTTGAGGGGAAATTACCTTATTCATATGTAAGATGATTATAGTTTTCAAATCATGATAGATTAATATGATGAGAATAACAATGTCATTTTGCCTACACTTGATGGATAAGTCCTTGAAGATGACAGTCATAAAGAGGAAGTTGACCTATGGAAAAGGTTATATGCCATATGTCAAGAGTTTGAGAATTTGAGTAAGTTTAATTATTCTCCTAAGAAGTGTGAATATGATAATAAGGTTGTTGTTGAGCCCAACAATAGGGAAGGAGAGTGTCCTTTTGAGAATAATAATGAATGTCTATTCACTGAGAAATAAGTTATAGTTGTGAAAGAGTCTAGTGAAGCCAAAATAAAATATTTTGTGCTTGAGGAGTAGTATAAACCTCAACTCGAGGTTGAATCACTTTTAGTCATGATGGAGTAGAAGAAAGACAAGCTTGATGATATCATACATCAATAACATCATAACCAATAAGAAAGTGAAGTTGAGTAAGTCTTGATCATTCCTAATTTGTAGTTTGAGAAGTTCTAATCAGACATGGAAGAAGTCAAGAAGGTTGCACTCTCAAATAAGATCTTTAGAAGGCAAAATGGAAAATCCTTGAGAGATCCAAGTAGTACACTTGATGATAGAATAAGAGATAAGGATGGTAAGTATTTTGACCATAAATATAAGAAAGTGTTTGTTGAAAATAATGCTTCACATGATAGATTGATTTCATGGAGCAAAAAGGATGTAAGAGGTACCATCTTTGAACTTGGTTGAAGCATGACCAAATTTTATTCACCTCAAGTGATTGAGGTCTTGTACATAGTAGGTTAAGTGTGTGTTTTTTATTATGTTATGTGTGTTTTCCCTAAGTGTTCTTGAAAACACATGTGTGTTTTATCAAGTGTGCTATTTTGTGTTGTTTTGTGTGGTTTCAAACGAGATTTAGTGTCCATCTTGTGCATAGGTGATTCCATATCCCAATAGATGGGATTAGGCTATTGGTCTTTAGCATAACTAGCTTGCCACCCCTAGGAAATCACCAATAATTTTGACTAATTTAACCAAAATTGAAATTAGGTCAAGCCCCTATAGTTAAAAACTTGATATAGGGGTCTGCTAGGGTCTGATATGTGTCCCATGGTCTTAATAGGGCCAACATTATGCTTTAACTTTGTAATTTTTGTCTTAGATAGTCCTATGCCATTCTAATGGCACTTTTGTGGTCATTTATGGAACTAGTACAATTTACATAGGATAAAAAGTGTTCCAAAATGTAATTAAATTTCCCATGTGTTGGTATATTTGAGATAGACTATTTCATAATTGAAAATTTGTAGGTTACTACATTGAAAGTAAGAAAATAGCTGAAAAGAGGTAGTTTTTAGTTGTTGTATAAATTATGTATCAGCTCTGACACATGTGGTAGAATTTAAAGTGAAAATTAAAGTTCCTAATTCCATTACCACATTTTTGAGGCTTTGTTAGACTTAAAATTGGAAAAAACCCATTTTGCCTTTCCATTGCTCTCCTTTGCATGTAAAAAATGGTCAACCAGTTTCAATATAGTATGGACAATAAGAGGTGAGTTGGATTGACTTAATTTGGTGAATTATAACATGAATTGTATAATTAAAATACATGGAAAGATTTATATGTTTGGTTGTTTTTCCTCTGTGAACCATTGCTAAGAAGGTCTGCTACTATTTTATGCTTGCACATCCCCATGGTCTATAGTTGTATCCTCTACTTGGATGGGTCCATAAAAATCAAATTATGTATGTTTTATTAGGGAGTTTGAAAATAATTATCACATGGTTATTTGTCTAGTTTGCATGTGTGGTGTGAAGTATTTGGCATGATCACTCTCATCTTGCTAGGGGGACTCCATTGCTAGTTTGCAAACAGTTTCATTAGTTGTAGAAGCTTATCTCCTTATGTTGATATTCAGAGAAATGTTAATGAAAGGTGATGTATTATTTCCAATCCATTATTTCATAGTGATTAGTATTTCCCAAGGAGGTTTGGTCTCAAAGTCATCTCTTGATGGAGTGACTAGTTAGGAATCAAACACAGTCAACCTTCCTGCAAACATTCACCTATAGTCAAGTGAAAACAATCATTGACTAGTATTTTAAAGGAAGTGGAAAGGTTTTCAAAGTGTGATATGTATCATAAAATTTAAATAATATTGGTATTTAGACTTTCAAATAGTTTTTTGTATATCCTAACTCATTTCACATAGTCTTGTACCATATCTCCACCTATAGGTTTCCAACAATTATCTGATTGTAAATACAACAAAGGTGTAAAGGTGTTGTATGAAGATGTTTTAAATAATTTGAGACCTTAAAATAGGTATATGAGATAAATAAGCATCATGGTGAGATTTTAATATGCATATAGACCTAAAACCATGCTCATAGGTGGAGAAAGTTGCTAAAGGGACACTTTACTATAAACTCTCTGAATCACATTTTGCCCATACTTTTGATCCTTCCATGGTAGAATTTCTTGAGGTTTATATCAATAAAGGGTCAAGTACTTGACACAATAACATGGTTGGTTGATCAAGAAAATATGAGGGTGGAATGGTACCTAACTTAGACATTTTTTACTTGAAGAACTTAGTGAATATTGTGGTAAGATGGACTAAAACAACTAATCTTCTAGTGACTTATGGTATTGAGTGAGACTATGGTATCCAATTATGATAAGAACTCACGTAAGTGGAGGGTAGCCTAATAAAACATAATTAATGTATATATGATCACATAAATGAGTTTTCAATTCCTATCTAATATACATCTACAAGTATCTATAGATACCTACAGTCAGACTAACTCATGTTAAATGTCAATAGAGAGGTAGTTTGGATGTTGGCATAGTTTTCAGGCATGAGATGAATTAAAAAAACAATGAGATGAAAAACTTTCCCTAAATATGGAACCAAAGGATAAAAAAGTAGTAACCAGACCCTGATGGGTACTTACAGGTGTTTCATTTTCTTGAAATGAGCACTTACAGTCTCTTATAGTAGACAGACTTGGCCTAATCAAGTGGAGATAGGTGGATTGAGAAGGTTAGCATGAGTTATTATGAATTAATCATGCTAGGATAACATTAATAATTTTTTTATCAATTGAGTGAGGTCCTTAGACCAAATAAATAGAGTAAGGGTAAGTTTTACACTTTAGTCTATAGTCAACATAATCCATGGACTAATGCAGGCTAGTGAAAGGTGTGAACTTTGAGAAGTTGGTAGAGGTATGGGGTGTTTAACATGTTTGAGAATTATTTAAAAATGGATATATACAACTCATATGATTCTCAAATCAATGAAACAAGATAGATATTGGGTTTCAAACTTCAACATATAATCAGTTCAAAAGTCCCTACGTAGTCAAGTCTTATGAGCCAATTTTGAGAGATTTGAAGGGTCATGGATGATAGAAATGTGATCTAACCTTTAAATTTGGTATATAAGGTACTTATAACATATTATATCCTTCAATATCTTCATTTTTGAATTAGAAATAATGAATATGCCCTTTTATTTGTCTCAGACAAAAGGCACTCCCAAATAGTCAAGTCTATAGGTCTGGCAAGTAAGTGATAAGGGGATGAGATAGGAGGTATTGGAACACTATATAAGGGTGTGTAAATTTTTTTTGAGCATTTACAAGGTGGAGAAAGTGTTTTAGGCAATATTTACACTTAAAGGAGGTTTTAAGTGTGGTCAAACATAGTCATGCCTATTAGGCCTAAACTAGACATAAGCCTTACAGGGGTCTAGCCATCACTTCCATGACCACCTAAGCCTTATAAGTAAATTATGATCCTTAAATATAAGATATGAGTTTGATCATATCCTTTTTTTTTATAGATAGATTACACAAGTTGGTCATTTCAATCCAATTTCATGACAAGGGTACACAAAATGCACTCAAAAGCTTAAGAGGCTAATTTCAAGAGCTCACATCTGTAAAAAGGGACTAAATGGTGACCCAAGGATTTTTGGATAGTTTAAATAGGTCCTAAAATTTATTTTATTATGATTTTTTCATATATTCAATGTTTGGTTTTTATAAACAATCCCTAAGGACCAAAACCACCTAGAACCCTCTTAAACCCTTGGTTTTGACCCAATGGGGAAGATAGGTAAGAAGATGCATTGAAGAGGGATATTTTTGCATATAAATGGTTATTTAATTATATAGGACTCATTCATTATCATTCCCATCCAATTTTTTTATACCCTACTTGTACGAACATGGTGAAAATAGGGTTTCTTATAGGTTTTTATGTGTTTTGCAAGTGCAGAGGAGATTTGAAGAGTGAGAATCATATAGGGAGGTAAATTGGGACTTGTAATAATTTCATATTTACATTTATCACAACATATGGTTATGGAAACACTTTTTATAATTCATTCATCTCATGTAGTTTGTGGTAGATAGTGAAAATTGAGAGTGATTGCCAATTGAAAGAATGAGAAGTTGGTTTTTGGACCTTTTTAAGGTCTAAATCATGGAATGGAAGGCATATGGGTAATATATAGGTTTCATAACACCTCTTTCATCTTTTTTATTGATCAATTTAAGTCTTTTTGGATGAACACTATGAGGAATGAGTGAAATAGGGCTATTGAGTGACTGCAGGTAGCGAGTGCAAGTTTCATGAAGAAGACTAGTAGTTAGGGACACATATGATGACTATTATGGAATGTTTGTAACCCCATTAATATATTTCACATGTGTAAAATATCCCTAATTAAGTTTTAAAAACTCAAATATGCCTAATCATGAAGGCCATTTAAGACCCTATGCTAGTTTTGGAGAGTTTTATGCTTTAGATGGACATCTGTCTAAAAATATCATACAAACCTCTATTATTCACTTCATGATTCTGAAAGATAAATGTTTTTCATGCCTTGACTTGTGGCATTTTTACCCTTGAAATTCTCTCCTCTATCTCATATCACACATTCTATAAATGCAAACATTTTAGATTTTGTAATATAATTCCACACCTTGTATGGTGAAGCCTTGCTAGTTTGATATTGTACTTTTCCTTTGAAATAAAATATTAAATATAGTTTTTTGTTCACAAAATCTCTTATCTAAGTATGTGAAGTGATGTATAGTGAAAGTTCAAGTGATTGACACCTATCCTTGCTTTCTCTCAATCCTTCCATGTTTGATGCAAGTTGTTTCTACTCTAACAGGTCACATAAAGTTTTGTCAAGTGCATTGGTATTTATTAAAGTTTTAGGAATAGACTTAGTGTCTATAAATGACCTATGGTTCACTAAACTTGATTAGTTTCATGTATATCACCTTCATGTTTGAAATACTAATGTTAGAGTAATTGAGGATTTTAAGGATATTATTGTGAGTCACGTCTCTTAGTGCACATGTATGGAAATATTTTTTTAGATATTTATAGTGTATCACCCCCTTCAATTATCTTAATTTCATGTCTACTTTTACCAATTTTCATCCAAGAAAATAATTAGTGTAAGTGATAAGCACTTAAGGATCAATCTAGGAAGCTAGCCCTTAAACAAAGAGGTCTACCTCTACCATAGGAAAACCACAAGCCTAGAGGTATTCCAATGTTAACCAAATATTAGAGTAGGATTTTAAATATAACTCTAGGGTGAAATATTTTGTGACAATAGTAACCATATACCATAACACACTAAAAGCATTAAACTATATATACTACCCATACACGCACACACACATGTATGTACTCCAATTATGCAAGAGGTAAAAGCAAGCATTGACACCTTGCAATTTTTAAATTGATAATTATAAGTCTAACATGTTATATATATTAGTTCAAATGAAAAAATAAATATGAATTAAGGTTCGTCATTTGATATGAAGATTAGCAAATAAGGAATAAATAAAGGATAATAAAATATAGGGCATTACATTCATATTTATAAGAGTCAAAGAAAAGGGGCTAAGAATTATGTAAATAATACTAGGGGAATAACTATTGAATGGTGTATCATAATTCCAAAGTGATTATTTACACCATGCCTTATCTAGTTAAATACCAAAGTTATGCATCATAAAATTAGGCATAAGCTCTTAAATACCCATGATGGAAGAATGATTAGAGGAAATATTATTCTACTTGTGTTTTATCTATAATATGGATCATGGAGTATAATATCATGAATAAATAAGATCACAAACAATGTGAAAGTATTTATAAAATAGTCTAAAAGCTTTAAATCCTAGAGTTTATATATGCAACATGTTACTTTCGATGATGGCATGTGATCAAAAAATATTACTATCATTAAAAGATAGGTCTAATCTAATCCTATCCTTTACACATTTTATAAAAAAATTTCAAACTCAAAGAATTTATAATTAACCCATGCACCAAACAAGCATTCATTTTTAATTGGGGTAGTGGAAATGAAAAGAGTGTCACAACAAATACCTTTATAGATGCTTCTACTATAAGGTGATCTTATAGAAATGAAATTATTAAGAAGATTTTTACTTGTCTTTGAGCCTTTAATATCTTTAATAATACACTTAACACATTAAGAGATACTTTGTCTATGTATTTCAATGATGCACATACCTCTTTTATCTTAATAAGTGAAATAAATGTCCTAATCAGCTTTTTGGAGTCTCTAAGTCTATTTGGCATTGGCCCACAAATTTTTTGGAAGCATCTTGGAGAGATTATTATAAGATGCCTTGGATGGGAAAAAATAAGAGGGATAATTAACATGAGTTGTATCAAGGACACTCATGAAAATTTTAAAATAATAGTTAAATAAAATATCTTAGTAATCCATTACAAAATTTTATTTTTAACCTATTACAAAATGTAATTCCAAAGAGAAGATGAGGAAGTTTCTAAGGCAAAAAAAATGTCAAAAAATTTATAGGTTTAACATTTTCAATCCAATTATAGTTAAAAATATCAAGTGATTCATAAATCAAGATCATGTAATTTTTTAGAAAATATTGAGTTTTTTGTATTGTAGAGTTGAACTTGTGTACTTACAAAAGATGTTAATGCACACAAAATCTTCATAGAACAAAGCTTCATTTTCCACCAATATGAGAAAAGAATCACCAAGAAATAATTTATGACCAACATACCCCCCATTTATTCAAAAACAATAAGAACCCCACTTTTACTAAATTGAAATACAAATTCCATTTACAAGTACATATTTTATCTCAATTTTAAAGTTCAAGATTGTGAACCAGATCAAAATACTAAAAAAGGAAAAAGTAAAAAAATTCTATTTATTTTAAACTAGTTTTATGTGGATTTTCATAGTGTATTAGAGTTTACATTATACCCTAGTTGACCATAAAATAAGCTGTTATATATTGTTGTTAAACTATTTGGTAGCCACACATACATATATCCAAAGTTAAGGTTCACACTTTTTTTATGTCACTCGAGATCCTTTTATGAAGTAAACCCATTCATAATTTAAATCAAGATTCATATACTAATGTATATATGGAGGCCTCTTTTTTATTTAAAAACTAAAATGTGTTTTGGAAAACCACATGACTATGTGACCACATGATTTTGTTTTTGTTTCCATGTGTTTTCTTTTCAAAATCACAAGGTTACCAAAACCTTGTGTATGCATTATTGAATTTTTTTAATATGATCATGATATTTAAATATATTGTGTGTAGGAAAAAGTGCAAAGGAAAATAGATATAAATAAGGGGAAAAGGTCTCAATAATTTTGAGGAACTTGAAGGAAGTCATTTGGAAAGCTAAGAAACAATGTTTGACCAATGACCTCGATGTAATGAGAGACCACAATTTGTATTAATTCAAGTGGATGTGAGAAATTCAAAAGGGAACATAAATATGGAAACTACTAAGAGCATAGTATACAGTATTTCAACTTATCACTATGACACTAAAATATAAAAATGTTCAAACTTGAGTATATATAAATGATAATTGAAGATTTAATACATTTTTGGAGTCCACAAGAGATGTTATGATCATTAAAGATACATCCTATGAATTCAAAACTACATGATTGAGACATACGAAAGGTCAAAGATTATTAGATGTGACTAAGGCCATGAATTCATATATAGCTAAATCTATAATGATGTACATTTTAAAGAATCATTAATAAGTATGTTTAATGATGCCTACTATTAAATCAAATTATTGAGGGTTGAATTATATGTGACCCAAAATTTATTTTAAAATTATACCTAAGAACTAAATTATGATGTGGCGATTAATGTAAATTAATATAATTCATGAATGACCCCAATTTTTTATAATTATCATAGTGAAATTTAGATAAATGTAAAGAATTTTTTGAAGTTTGAATAAAAAAGTGAGTTCATTTTTTATAAGTGTTTACCAATATTCATCATATCACAGAGATTTCACAATGGCTTAGGTTACTGCATCTTCTTCTTTAGGACCCTCATAGGAATTTAGAGATACTATATTCTCTCACATTGTTCATTCAAATAACTAGAATGTTGTGTCATGTGAAATTAATGAGCCTAAAAATATCATTGATGGTAAAGTAAATGATGAAGAAGATAAGGACTTGAGTGCAATTATAGAGAGGATTTGAGTGCAATTATAGGACTCCATCAATAAATGACCAAGCTAGAGGTATTTTCTTGTAATGTAAATTTTCTTAATTTTTTATCCAAGTTCATGTTGAAGGATGACATTTTATACTCTCACAATATGATAAATTTACTGGCTTATATTTATGGGTAGCATTTAATATCTATTACAAACTACCCTCTTAAAAATTCACTTATAATTAGGTTGTTACAACTAGGTGGCTCTAAAAAAAACTATTTAATGGATGTTTTGAAGTGTTGTGTTATGGACACAAAAAGCTTGGACTAAAACAAGAATTTTAGATAGTTATACCATAAATAATTTCATGCATCATGTCATATTAGAGATTTTTTTGATCAATATATTATAAAATGTTTCCAATATTGACCAAGTCAATAGGTTGTGTGTGCCCTTGTTTGAAATCATTTTCAATGAAAACAATAAACCTGCCTTAGGTGGGAATATCAATTTTAATTTGTAATAAAAATTTCATGGACTTAAAGAAGGTTGTAATTTTTATATGATATTTTTATATGATGTCTTTTTTTATTGATGTTTGTTCTACCACTATTCAATTCAAACATGTTGACTTCCATTAGTGGCCTAATTCTTCTAATTCACCCATTTATATGTTATACAATAAATTGTATGTGTACAAATATCAGGAATGTATGCAGGAAATATGTGATTAATTTTATCCTCCAATGTATTTGGAAATAAATGAACATCCAATACCAAGGCATTATAAATAATGGAGAGAATCCATCAATAAAATTGAAATATATTGATATTATGGTACATAATTTGTTTCAAGGATTGAAGGAGTTATGGTCCCACCTTATCAAATCCACTCCTATGTCTTTGATAAACATGATTCAAAAGAAATGACATATCAATTTATTCATGAAGTTTGACGAATTTAAAAAAAAAAATCAGAGATCATGTCCTATACCTTTTAACTTGGGAATTCATAGTATAAGATGTGTCCTTCCATATAAAACATTGCACTGCATAGGTTTACATTTAGTGATCTTTAAAATGGTATATCAAGGAAATTAGATCCTTAAAAAAGGGTACCTAAGCATTTTTGGAGTTTATAATGGAAGGTTAATTTATATTATGCACACTTGGGTCACCAAAATGATTTATATTATCTCAATTCACATAATGATCTAGAAGTTATTCAGAAATCTAAAGTGATAGGTATATATATATATATATATATATATATATATATATATATATATATATATATATATATATATATATATATATATAATATCACATGCAAAGAGGAATACCTATTTTTGATTATGAATTTGTTAAATAAATTGAAGAGTATGGGACCTTGCCAATATTGATGAATAAATTGATATAGTGATGTCCCCAAGTCACCCCATCAATGTTCAAGATGTTCAGTTTATTTCAAGTGATGTACTAGAAGTTTTTGAGGTAACTAGTGTAAAAAGAATTATTGAGCATTAAATGGAAGTGATTTACGTAGGATTAATTTTTGGCCCATCATTTCATTTATTAGTAAATGTCCCAATATATTAAGTTCATGTGACCATGTTATTCCTAGATGTTATATTTTTCACTTCTTAACCTTTGGTCACTTATAAAAATCTTATAAGATTTGTTGTCTAAATTTTTCATGTTGCCATTTTGAATAATTAAGTTGATAAATTTTATATAATCCCATCCAATTTTAGTTTGACACCATCAATGATGATATAAAATGTGATTTCATCCATTTTTTCTCTTAGTTATAATTTTTTCATAAGTATAGTTTAAATTAATCTGACATGGTTGGTTTTTTCCATTTCACCTCCATTGGAGTCTACTATGGCCACTCTATCATCTATTTCTACATCCATTTCCCCCATAATTTTTTCCACTCCATCATATATCTATTGTAGCTCCACTATTTCTATTCAAACCCCATTGTAAACCCAAGATTTATCCACAACATCTATGAAAGTCATTATGGTCCTTCAAGTTTAAAAATAATTATCTAAAGTTGATTGCACAAGAAATATGCATTTCATTAAAGCTCAAAAATATAATATGATAGGTTGAAATAAAATTTGAGATGTCTAAAGGTAAATTAAATATGATTATTACAAGGATAATATCAAAATATAGATCTCCCACACTTTATGAAATAGATAAGGATTTAGTTTTAGTCACAAGAAAGAAGAAAAGGCCTAGTAAAGATATTGTGAAAGCCCTTGAGTTTTATACTAGTGAGTATGAGTATGATTAAGACCTTGAGTCTATTTTAAATTACATTAGATGAAGAAAAAATAATTTATGAGATTCAAGTGAAGGTTAATGTGCTATAAAATATTATAAATGATGTTGAAAATTCCTTATATTTTATTTTCAAGTCTATGATTGAGGTGCAAAAAGTTAAGATGAGGAGTGACAAGTCATATCAACACATCTAAACTTATTTGTTAGAAATTTAAAAAATGGATAAGTAATTGAATTTCATTTCTATAGTTTTTAACCAAGGTTTTCTCCCTAATACTCAAATCATGCATTTGTTTAATGTTAGTTTATGTGAAAATTTTACTACATAAACTAGTATATCACTTGGTGAACTATCACACCATCTTGTAGCCATAGTTTCTATTTTTATCAAATTTGAAAAAAACATGAAAATATAAATATTACCTTAAGTGATAAAATTCTATGAAGAATCAATAATAATAATACTAAAAATATCAAGCATTCACTAATTTGAAACTTCCTAAATAATGAAAGTGCAATAAAAAACTAAGACTTAGCTAGAATATGGTGTTATGAGAGAAATTAAAAGCTAAAAATATTAGGGTGGATAGATGTAGTGATTATGAAACTAGATCTATAGTTGAAATGAGCCCTAAAAAATAGTGACCTAAGATGGACAAGAGAGGGGGGTTATTCTATTCTCTATGAGGCCAGTCTTGTCTAATAGATTGTGAAGATTTAGGATTCCTAGGTTCTATTTGCCTTCATTTTCAAATTGTATGTTTCATGAAATTATTATAATTGGATATAGAGACTATTGTATGACCATTTTTCCTTAAAAACCTTATCTCATTGACATGTGAATACCAATGCAAAGTAGTGGGAGAAAAAAGGGTTAGTTGTTGACATTGGGCATGATCTCAACATCCCATGTGCTAAGTGTTGCCTACATACCAATACTCTAAAGAGGGTTCAAAATTCATGTAGTTATCCCATGCTATAGTGGTGTATGATTAACTAATGAAAAGTGATAGAATCTAGTGTAGTACTGTGTAATTAAGTGACTTAATAATGACTTGAGATCTTGGAAATGTATTAAAGCTTTATCTCTAATATACTAGGTATATTTAATTAGAATTGGGAGAAAGAGGGAATTTTCCCTCAATGTGGAACTTGAATTTTGGTTATTTTTAGTGTCGAATCCTCTTGTGTGCAAAATGGTTTGAAATGTGTTTATATAGTCATATTTGAAATTCCTTCGAACATGGATTATTAGGGACATAGGCTGACTTTTCCATAGGTTTGAATTTTTTAAATTAGTTGTTATTTAGTGGGAGGACAATAGAGTAGGATTGGATAACAAAGTGGGGCACTAATATCCAATATGGTGTTATTTTTCAATGGGGACAAATAATAGTGTTACGGGTATAACATAGATTGAATGATGGATGAGTCTAATATCATGATGGATAAGTGTATTCTAGGGTTTTGAATCAACTTAGAAGAAAGAGTATTCCATACATAAAGTGGTCTAAAATGATAGGTATAGAGCTAAGTGTGTAGAGGAGTAGTCATAAGTGCATTATTTTAGCTTAAATGTGAATTTATGTGTCTACATTTTCCCTATTTTATTCTAGTAATGCAACAAATTGAAAGTAATACAATAAAAGGAAAAGTGTGTACTTAAACTTAGCTATGAAGTGTAATCTAGAATGTAGGCCATGATTTTGAACTCTATTGCACACAAGCCTAAAATTAAACTATGTAATATCAATATAAAAATAAAAATACAAGAAACTAGAGAATGATAAGGAATGAATACACCTTTTTGGGTATGTGAACCATTGTGTTTTCTTGGTGCAAAACCAATGTAAAACTGGTGACTGTATAGGGCAGTACCCTACGATCTATCATCTATGTTGAATAACTTGGATTAGACTATGCATTCCCCAAACCTCATAAATAGGGGAGTGTGCTTGAGAACTCAAAGTGTGTTTAACTCTATCATTGCATATCTCAAGTAGTGAAGTTATTTGTAATCCCTATATAAATCCCAATAGATTGTTTTGATGCAAAACAAGTGTAAATAGCAAACCAATAGCTAAAGATGGAATAATGTTCAATTATGGTGAAAAAATGACACAAAAGTGGTGCAAAACCTGAGTATAATCTACATCTGGTGTATATAGCATGGAAAGTGACATGTATTTTCCATTTCATGTATGAAACTAGTGTAAACACTAAGTAATGAGGAAGACATGTGCCACACACATGCCCCCAAACTGATGTATGGTGTATATAGATTATAAAATTGAGTAATAATGACTGTGATTTTGAGAAAAACCTATGTGTTAACCTCAAATAACATGCCATGTTATTCCCCCAAATTGAACAAATCTAAAACAAAAATAAGTAATTCTAGAAACTGAGATTGTAAAAATATTTCATAATATCTTGAATAAAGGAACATTCTAATGGAATGCCTATTTTTTAGGCATTTAGACAATAGTCATGGGAAGGATAAGAGAGAAATGCTCTCTTTTCCAATAGGGTGCTCCTATACAAAATCACTTTCTGTGCACTTTCTAAAATAGAAACTATGCTAAATAACTACCAAATTCTATCAATGTGTTAATGTGGGAAATCTAATCTCTAATATAAACCTCTATGAATGTTCCCTCTTTTGAGGTGAGTTGTTGATACTACATAACAAATTAACTCAAAACTAAAGTTAGTGATAGTTTGTTATGACATAAAGATGTAAATATGAGTAATAGTGATAAGATGGAGAAACATGGCATCATCATAGAGATAAACTAAACATATTGGTAATGTGAGATGAATGCAGGATCAAACATTCATAGTAAGAATGTCTACATAGATGTTATAATTTATTCACACATATAAATGATCAAAATGATTATGTAACACTGAATAAAACTAACTAGGGAAGAATGCATGATATATATCATGATATTGGAAGGGTGTGGTGGATTCACGATATCCATAATGGAGCTAAAATATAAGTAAATAAACAAGAAAGGTATCATGGCCATGACACACAAAATTAAAGAGTACACATAAAGCACACAAAGAATGCCATATAAATCTAAGGGGGTGTATATAAGGGATATACTCAAATATCACTCGATCGAATAAAATCACACACAAATATATGTTTATATGTCCTCACATGCACAAGATCAAGCAATAAAGTCTTAGATACACATATAAGGACATGTTAAAATGCCTACATAAACATAGAATACACACATAAATAAATATTCAAATGCTTACATGCATAAAAATAGAGAATATAAGTTTAGAGCCACATGCAAAAGACATTCAAATGTCATGAATAAAAAAGAGTGAGTGCATACAATATAAAAAGATAAGAAAGTAATGTGGAAAGTAAGCATGATAATATGTGATTTATCATCAAGAGACAAGTTATAATATTATTAGTTTCAATAATTGAGATAACCAATAGTATATAAATATGTTATTGAGTGGGAAATATCAAGATATGTAATGTTATGTAAATAACTAAGTTGTGAGTAAGATAAGGTATCCAAAGAAGGATAAAAACTATGTATAATACACCCAAATTATCTATATGATGAATTTACATGATGTGGAAATCATGTATGTGGTTTAGAACTAAGTAATGGTAGTTTAATCTCATTAGGGTAACAACAGCCTGGTGATGGACACTCTAGTAGGGAACTCTTATCCAATTATAATTTTTGGATGTGTAATAGTCATATTACTTTCAATTGAGTCTAAAAATCATGTTTTGTGTAATCTATATTCACTCATGTACACTAGTGAATCATATATGATATAAAACTAGCTAAAAAGTATTGAATAAATATGCACAAATGAACTGATGTATGACAAAGTTAATATAAGCATGCATAGGTCTTGATTTTGATATTTTATTGGGAAATAATACTATTTTGTATTTTTACATATATATGTATGCATGTGTGTGTTTATGTATATATGTATGTATGTATGAATGATATGATAATATATAAATCACATAACATGCCTTAAGGATGTGGATAATCAAAATACATATCTGACAATAGATCATTGAGTCTTGGATATTAGATCTAGTCAAACTACCATAAGTCATCATCATTGTGGTCATAATACCATTTATACTCTATAAATATAGCCTTATCTTTAGCATTGTTTTGAATCTTGTGCATTTATATAGCATGTTGTTGTATAATTTAAGAGGCCTCATATGCCAATTTTAAATATACAAAGTTATATCTCTGTGTTGTATTTTAGAATCCATGATTGTCATCAAAACCATCATGGAAAATATAAATTTTTCTCTCTTCAAGTTTGAATGTAAGGCATCATTGTAACCCATCTACTATAAATTCCATTTTTTGTAACCATGTGTTACCAAATGTAGCTTCTATCAAAGTTATTATATTTAGAATGAATAATAGTGTATCCACCACTTTAGGACCACATGCAACTGGTACTATAATGTGGCTTATGGAGTCTTGGAAAAATATAACATTATACAATTAATTATGATCATCCCCTATATGATATAGGAATGCAAGTGTACATGTATTTAGATTTGTATCCTCATAAATTTACACACACACACACACACATTGGTTCTCAATGAAAACTTAAATAGTTAGAGCATTACTTATTGACTGTTTATGGTTTTTTACATATGATTCTATTGTATTCCCTGAGTTGGTTGAGGTGTAGGTTGAATAATGTATATGTTTATATTAGCCTTATAATTCTAAAGTTTTTTCTGTAAAGCTAAACATGTATCTATATCATGTCTTATGATTCTATGATAATGACAAAAGTGTTTTCTATCCTGATGAGATAATCAACTAGTGGATCTATGGCATAATATTGTCAAGAATATTAATTCCCTATCAAGTAACATATGTAAGATTACATGTGGTCTATCTTGTTCACTATTTTCTTGTATTCTGATACTTGGCTCAATGTCGATGGTTGTAATATTATTTAGTAATTATGTGAAAGGTGGTAAAACCATATGTGGAGTAGTATCTAGATGGAAGCAAATGTTAATTCCTTTATTTGTATTAAAATTAATGGATTTTTATGTATATGTGTGTATTTGTATCATTTCCTTATAATCATCTCTTTATTCCCCTATGCCAATTGGTGTGAAATTAAAACCATACAAATAATCATCATTATTCATTGGTATTGCATTTGTATCATATTCTAAAGTAGCTTATGAATAAGTATCAATATTATTTATGTAAAAATCATATGGGTTTTATAAATTTATCAATAAAGGTACTTGTTTTAGATCTTCATCATTGTCCACCTTGGATGTTGACATTTTTGGTATGGGGTTAGGTATGAAAGGTGGTTTAGGAGTATCTATGCTAGACTCACCAACTTCATATGTGTTCATTTTTTCTATAGGAATAATATATGATGGCAGCACTATAATAAGTTTGGGTGCCACAAATGGTGATGAACTCTAAGTAGTAGATTCCATAATCTTAAAAAATCTAAAGGGTTGATTATCAGTTGGGAAAGTATACAAATATCCATCATGTAGAAACTTAACACATCAATGTAAGTTATAAGGTACAACCTCCATGGCATGGATCCATGGACTCACTAATGAAAATTTTTAATGGAAATGATTAAGAATCACTTTATATTATGTAGATAGATTTTTTAGCCCACTATAATATCTAATGTGATAGAACACAAATCTTGGCATGGAAAATCATCAAATCATTTGATATTCTTAAATTTCATTTAAATGGATACCATGTTTATGCCCATGGTTTGTAGAAATGTAAGATTTCAAATATTAACTCAAGAACCATTATCAATTATAACCTTTTTTATTGTTATAGAGTTGATTTTGGCTCATATAAGTAACCATAGATTTTTATTAATGATTGAATATGAAGGAAAATCATCATTGTAAAAATAAATAGCATCCTTAATATCTGTCAAGGTATTTACAATAGATGCAAACCAGGAAGGCTCTATATCAAAAGGAAAATATGTTTGATTCAAATGATTAGTAAATAATATCTTTGAAAATAGTATCCTTTTAGAGAAATTCAAGCATGGAAATCTTAGTCAGTGTATTCCTTCGTTGATCAAGAATATCATATGCTCTAGATTGATTCACATGTCCTGTTTGATTAGGCTAGGGGCAAAGAGGAATTATATGAATATGTTCCTATTGTCATGGATGAGGAGGCACTTGACCTTGTCCACTAACAAAAACTTAGATTGCAAGATCTACTATAAGCCTAGGGAGAATAGTATAGGTGGGATATGAGATAATATAATTGGAGCTTCTAAGTGTAAGAGGAATAAAAAGAAAAATATGAGCTCTCTAACATTTTTTTAAATTGGTGGTAAATCAAATAGAGTAATGACATAATTATCTCTATATAATGGGTCATAACTTAGTGATGGATCAATAGCTGATGTAATATTTATCTTAGCATTATGTATCAATAGGATTACATACATGCATAAATTTCTACAAATAATTAGTAGATAAAATGTAAATATCATGAAGAAAATTTGCAATAAAAATGATAAATAGACTCAGTAATTATATTCATGGTAAACATAAAAAATAAAAAAGTAAAAAATCTGAAACCTTAATGGAAATAAAAATAAAAAATAAAACCCTAGTGGCAAGCTAGGGGTTGCAATGGTCAATAATAATCAGATTCACCAATATGTTTTATCAAATTTGAGAAAACCTAACAATATGTAGATTACCCTAAGTGACAAAATTTTGTAAAAAATTAAGAAAAATAATATCAAAAATATTAAGCAATCACTGATTTTAAACTTGCTAAATAAGGAAATTACAATAGAAAACTAAGATTAGCTATAAAATGATGTTGTGGGAGGAATCAAAAGCTTAAACTTCTAGGATGGATAGATATGGTGACTATGAAACTAGATTTATAGTTTAAATGAGCCATAAGCTAAATACGATGGCTCCTATCCTTTGTGAGGCTAACCTATCTAATAGATAGTGAAGACCTAGGATTTATGGGCTTTGTTTTCCTTTGTCTGTATATTATGTTTTATGTGGGAGTTTATGATCAGTTGTGGAGACCATTATATGACTATTTTTCCTTCAAAACCCTAGCTAATTGACATGTGAATACTAATGAAAATAAATGGGGAAAAGGGGCCACTAGTTTAATTTTGGCATGACTTAAACACCCCATGTGTTGATCACTCCCTACATATAAATACTCTGAGGAAGGATCATTTTTCTTGCAGTTCTCTCATGTTATGGTCATGTGTGAATAACTGGTGTAAAGTGATGGATGATGATGAAATAATGGTGTGATTAAATGACTTAACTATGACTTGTAATATTTTAAATATATTAAGACTTTAGCTCTGGGGTATTAAGTCTCTACGTAATTAGAATTGGGAGAAATAGGGAATTTAATCTCAATGTGAAATTTGAATTCTAGTGCTTTTCAGTGTGGAAGTCTCTTGTGTGTAAAATGGTTTGAAATGTGTCTATATAGTCATATATTTGAAATTAATTTGAATAGGGATTATTAGGGACATAGGATTACCATTGCATAACTTTATATTTTGTAAATTGGCCATTATTTAAAGGGAGGATAAGAAAGAGGGATTGGACAATAGAGCCGGGCACTCTTGTCCAATAGGGTGTTATTATCCAATGGGGAAAATAAAAATGCTAAGGTGATAGCATGGATTTAATGAAGGATGAGGCTAATATCATGATGTATAGGTTCATTATGAGGTTGTCAATTAGTTTATGAGAGTGAGTTTTCTACGTGTGATGTGGTTGAAAGTGATCAAAATGACTTTAGGATAGGTCCATAATTTAGTGTGTAAAGGAGTAATCAAAAGTGCACTTTTTTGCCTTAAATGTTAATTTATATGTCTAAATTTTCATAGTTGAATGTGTTATTTAGAAATATTCTCTCTTTATATGCAAATGTAAACATGAAATGATTATACAAGGATGATGAAAATGTGGTATCTATTGATAAGTTCACTAAGATTTTGATTAATTTTGTAGTTGTATTCAAAAGAGAAATGGCCACTCTAAATTAAAAGAGTAGCTAATAAGTATTAGATTTATTGATAGATTAAATAAAGAGAGTTTAGAAATAAAGTGTTTTTTAAAGAGTATATTGAGGGGTGATTTACTAAATCATGCACAAGTAGTCACTCAGATTGATCTTCACTTAAATAATCCAATTATTGGCATGTCACAAGTGGATGAAGACTATAGTCTCAACATGTAGACTTGTAAGGAGAACAAGTGGTAGATTAAAGTTTTAATTTTAATATTAGTATATTTTTGAAGATAAGCTCCAAGAAAATTACAAGTCAGCAGTATTGGTAGCAAAAGTTATATGTTAGTTGTTTTAGTGCATGATCTAATACATTAATGATAATTGTAAATTAGTTCATAGTTGTTAGTTTATTTCAAGTAGCAGTTTAGAACATAAAAACACTTTGATAATCTAGTTTCCTCTGAACCTTTATAAATAATTTGCATTGAGTCATTTTAAATTGTAATGTAAGGTAGATAATTTAGAAAATAACTTTATAAAATCTAAAATATTTAAGATATCATTGTGTAGATGTTCAGTGAGTTTGTGTGTTCCATTTCCTAATTAGATAAATTATTTGTTCTTTCTTAGCTTAGAGTTGTCATTGATTTGATATATATGTTTTTTATGACTTGTATATATTGAGATTACACTATTTTAACCATTTCATTGGTGAAAAATGACCACTATTAAGTCTTTTTTAGATAAATGAGTTATGTTATTTTCCTCAAAATATTATCTTTCCAAATTATGCTTGTGAAATTTAATTATTCCTTAGATTCTAGTACCATATTAATCTAAATATTAGTTAATATTAGATTTTATAAGTATTATATTATTTTAAAATAGATCTCATGTGATGTTTTATTAAACAAATTATTGGTGAGTGGAAATCCAATTATATTTTCCCCTAGATTTCCCTCGCTTTTGATGTTATTTATGATAAATCATTATATAGTAGATTATCATCAATGTGGATATCCATGTGTTTTTTATTTAATAGGCATTTCTTGAACCAATGAAGTGATAAATGGTGGGATCCATACCTTGAAAATATTTAGGCCACATGCATCCAATTTAATTCCACCAAGGATTGTTTTTTTAGAGTCATGACTTATAACTCATGTATTGGGTCATATTCTATGATCCTATAATAAGGTTTATAAATCCAATCATATGTGGGAGTCTATACAACAAAATCACATCAAAATAAAGTTATATCTAGAAGGGGCTATCATGTCAGAAGCAAAAGGAAAGTATTTTAGGTTTAGGTGTTTATTTTAGCCAAAATTTTGGTCCTTAAAAATAATGGTTATTAAAAAAATCTAGATTTTGGATCATGTTTCTTAAAATCTACTTCAAAATCTGGTATATTATTGCTTCAAACATTAGAGATATACAAAATATCTAGTTTTGACATGTGTAAAGTGAAGACCTATAAAACTAAATTGAGTTCTCAAACTATTGTTTTAGAACCCAATTTTCACCCATTCAAACCTATGACCACTAATTTGCTAGGTGTTTATTACAATTAAATTCCTAAGAGATGTGAATTGTAGATAAAACTTAAGAGATATATCCCTCATTACACACATGATGGGGGCCAATCTAAAAAGGAACACACCATGAAAAATGTACAACATGAGTATGTTTCATGTATATTATTCCCTTTCACACTACAATATGTTACTTATGATTTATTTCTTAATTTAGTGGAAAAATACATTAAAATTTGACAATATTTTAGAATAACTTTTTAGTCCAATTTGGTCATCATTGATCTCAATGTTTTGTATTAGTAATTTTTTAGTTTCGAAAGAGATCCAAATGATTCAATCAAGACTTTAAACACTATATTAAAAATAATGTATGGTCAGGTCAAGCTTATGTACAGACCTACTATACCATTGCCACTTGGTCTTATGACCACTATATTCATCATAAGGGTAGTGTCCATAAATTACATACAAACAATTTATAATTAATCCATAAAAGTGTATAGGTAACTCTTTCATCAAGTTCACATTATTACCATCATACCTAATGTTAATCAAAATGTTCTAGTGTTAAATCTTATCTTAGTTACAAATAAATTATCTTTAATACATGATTCTTTAAATCAAAATTTGGGATTCATTAATAATAAAATAATTGAGACATATTTTTTTTATAGCTTATCTTTAGTTTTAATACTTAATAATATACAAACATTGCCTCAAAATTTATGATTTAGATAGTATTCAATCTATGGTATATAAGTTGAGTAATGATGTCTCTAGTTTATAGAAATAGGTTGGTAATTATATTAGATTTTGTTTTGGGTAGAAATAATACATTCCAAATATTTAATAATAAATCAAACATGAATGATTATATAGAGATATTCTTTAATAGGTTACAATTTTTGTGAACTATCTTTGTTTAATTGGTGTATATTTTATGATATTATCCAACATGGAGAATTATACTACATTGAATTATATAATTATTTTGAGATATTTAATTAAAAATAGAAAGACATAAATTAATTTAAAATGATAAAAACACATCCATCACTTATAATACATATGGAAATTTTAGTATCAACATAACCCAGGTGCTAGTTAACCCTTACTTTTCTAACTCAAGGGAATAAAGAGATGAAAGAAAATACATATGAGGTGAATGATATTTATAAATATAAGAATAAAAATTAATCATTAAGATTCAAAATATAATATAATCTTATTAATTATACACCTCCTAAAAATAAGGATACATATTTAGATTATAAGGCTAACAATTATCCCTCCATTAAGGGGAAATGATCTATGTTCTCATAATGATTTGATTGTGACCAAAAGTAAAAGAGGATATAAAATAGTATAATAAATGAAAGGGATCAAAGCTAAAATCACCCTATATGATTTGGAAAAAATCAATGAATAAAATGTTTTGCTTCTAAATTCTTTAACTAATAAAACTACCCAAAACAAGTAAAAGGAAATGCAGGGAAATCTAGCCTTCCATAAAAAAAAGTGAACTCCCTCCTTTTATACTCATAATTGTAATTTTATATAAAAATGTTAATAATTTATTGGTATAATTTATATATTTTTATAATATTATGCCTTCTAAGATTTGTAAAAATTTAGGATGGACTTTTATCAAATATGACAAAATAATGGTTTAATTGGATAAATCAAAAGTTATACTGGTACGAGAATTATTGAATGTGTACATGTATCTTACTTCTAAAAAAGACTACAATATCTTAGTGACATGCATGTTGTGTATTATTTTTAGTATTATGGAATGCTACTTATTAAATATTGGTCTAAACCATTGAATGGGTATATGGCCATTGATTTCTCTCACATGTGATTTCGTTGGAAAGGCATTGCCAACATAATATTGGTGGATATTTATCCTAAAATTAAGTTGATGATCACTGACTAAAACACAAAAAATTAAAAATATGAACAAAATATCCACTAACATAAGAGTTTATACTCTAACCACTAAACATTCTATTGAAATTAGATAAGATGTAAACATGAACTAGTTTGGCCAAAAGACATTATAATTTGGTGGATCCCATTCTAAATAAGGATTAGGTGTAATAATGTTTCTTATGGATTTGAAGGTAAAGATATAACTAACTTCTTACTACCTAAAACTACCTTGAATAATAATCTTGGTAAGTATGAATCCATGATTTTTGCTTCAATTTATTTTGCATCATAAAGTAAAATATTTGAAAATATTCTATGGCTCAAAAAATGTAATCAATCAAGTTAAGCGTAAATTCTAATGAAATTCATCATTCTTTAGAATGTATAAATGTATACCTTGGGGAACCAATATATTAGTTTGATGCTTTCAGTATCACTTTGACTCTTAGAGAGGATAATCAAATTGCCATTTCCCTTTCAATGTTAGTGGAAATTTATTCCCTTTAAATGACAAAATTATAGAATTTATCTATTAGACTAATCCATTATCCTTATATTCTAAGTAATATTGAAAAAATTAAGGTATAAAATGATGATCATAAGATTTTATAGTTTTTAAATATCACTAGTGTTTATGGAACACAATTTATTGATAACAAGGAAAGACATTTATTATCAGATGAATAGAAATAAATATATGATGATGGAGTTATGAATTTAAAGAAAAAAAATCCATAGAGGGATAGTGTTATTAGAAAGGCTATTTGATATAGATATGCTTGTTTAAAAATGTAATGAACAAGAGTTCACTGGTCAAAATTATGTGTTAGCTAATTTGTATTCCCTTGATAAGCTAAAAATGTGAATATTATTTCAAATTAATCAAATATATAAAAGCATAAAATAAAATATTTATATCATAGTAAAAATAAGTGATAGCATGGTCATACAAATATCTCAAATTATTTAACCCTTGGGTCATCACTCATACCATCACAATAAAATAAGGCCACAAACCTTTTAGACAGAGGCAGAGATTGGTGAATCCAATTTGGGAACCCACCATCTATAAAGAAGATTATAAATTGATTTCTTCCAAAATCATTTTTCCCATTAGACATACCATTTGGGTGATAATTTAGTGCTTGTTCATGTAAAGAGCAGAGAAATAAGGTTCTATGTAGACTTTAGAAAACTAAAGAAAACCTTTGGTCCCTAGAAAAACTTATATAAATGGTGAGTGGCTTAGAAATTATGTCCTCTTCGAATGGACTTTTTAGGTTACAACTAATTGTTAGTAGATAAGGAGGATAGGATGAAAACTAATTTCACCATAAATTAGGGTACATTTTCTTATAAAAGAATGTTTTGTAGCTTAATAAATGTAGATGCCAATTTTAAACATGCTACAAATTTTTATTTTCAAGGTTTGGTGTGAAAGTACATTGTCATTTTTATAAATGATCTAATTTTTTTCTCCAAGAAAAAATCTAAGCATGTATAACACTTGTGGTTTTCAAAATCTATACAAAATATATAATATATCTTTCAATATAAATAATATTACATTCACTATTATAAAGGGTAAGTTGTTAGGACATATTATAACCAAATAATATATATCTATTAATCTTGATAGAGATAGCTATTTCAGAAATTATGCTCCAAAATTATAATAAATAACTAAATTCATTCTTTGGGAAAATCATTTTCATAATAAGATTTATTTGGGTTTTTATAAAACCATGAAATCTCTAAATGCTATGTCGAAACAAGACATACAGATATAATGGACTTATCAAGAGAATAATGATTTCTAAAAAGTTAAAAATTCCATCATGCAAGATCTATTATTGATTAGTTTAGATTTCACAAAAGGATTCTATCTTTATTCATATGCTTCATATCAAACAATATTGATTGTGTTAACACAAATGACTAATTTGGTATAAATTACCATTTCTTTCACAAGTAAAAAATTAAAGGATATAGAGATTAGATAGTCTGCATTCGAAAAAAAAGATTACACTTTGGTCAAAGCTGCCAATAAATTTAGACACTAAATAACTTAGAATGAAGTGCATAATATTTTACATCATCCAATAATGAAACTAATGCTTGGAAAAATGAGTTGGGATTAAAGACAAAAATGGATGGCCAAACTAAAGTAATATGAAAATTTTGTTGAGCTAGTAAAAATGGTGAGAGGTGAATGTCTTACTCAACTCATCACAAATCAACATCCATGGATCACTATTATGAAATTAATTGAAACATAAAATAAATCAATAAGAATGGTATACTTATATTATTCCCTTGTAATTATATGGAAATTATCCTCAGGAGTTAGACAAAGTGTAAAAAGTAAGCTCTAAGGCTCAAATCATGCCACTATATGATTAAAAGGTAGTATAATATCATGATAATTATAAGAGAATTTACTTTAGCTGTGTTACCAAAGATAAATACAAGGACATAATGAGAAAATATCAATAAATGTTGGAAAGTAAATATTATTCGGGTAACACTAAAACACATAAAATTATTAGTGTAGGTTATAATTGACCCACCATTTTCAAACATATTAAAAATCATGTGATATCATTCCATGAATTCTAAATATTTATAATAGATAAAAACATGCAACAATATATTTAAAACCATAGGTTGAAAGTAAGCCTTATTCAAAATGGGGACTAGATTTTCTCAAATTCATTAATCAAATTTACATGAAGGGACACAAATTCATGTTAAGTTCCACTAATTAATACATAGGGAGTTATATAGTAATCAGTATAAAGAATAGTATATCTCAATAAGCTATCAAATTTATGTAAAAATATATTGTTACAAGGTTTGTCACACATTTTTCCCTAGTGTATGATAATTGACTTACATTTTAATCTATTGAATTCTTACAATGGGCATATGACAACAAGATAATTTTAGAGTTATCTTCAAAATATTATCTCCATAAAAAGGGAGTGATTGAATCAAATAATATAAATATTATTGATACCATCAAGAAGACATCAACAAAGTCATAGAGAATGACCTTCACTATTAAAATATGCATTATGGGTAGACAAAACAAGGTAAACGAAAACATTGAAATCATATACATGTTTATTAGTTTATGGGACAAAACTAGTGTATTCAATGACATTGAATCTACCTACATACTAGTGTATGAAAGAATACAAAGAATAAAATGATAGAGTGCAATCCAAATTACTAAATATTATTAAATGGAAGATGTTAGAGAAAAAGAATTGAAAATTTCAATAAGCACCAAGACATATTCAAGCAATGATTCAAAAAAAATCACAAAGGTTAAATCCTTTAGAGTTTTTGGTTTAATCTTGTAATGGGAAAAGCTCACAATTTTTTTTTGGATAACATAAAAAATTGGATCCATTATGGATTTATCCTTATTAAATTTTTTGAAACAATAGGTAATAATGCTCACATAATGAAATATATGCAAGGAAAAGAAATGTTACTCCTTGTAAATAAACAATAATTGAATCACTAATTCTTAGTTATGTCATCCCCACCACTATTTTTATGACTATGAGTGATTAGTTTAAGATAGCTTAGGTTGGAGTAGTTATATTATATTGCTTTATGTTTTCCATTCTTATTTTATTAATTTAGTTTGTTGTGATTAGGTGGTAATTTAATAAGCCTTTTTAGAAGGTAAAAGAAGAGAAAATGAAAAAACAAATCTCTGCATCCATCACTAAGAGAAATAAGCCATTTAAAAACTTTCATTGTGTTTCTTTAACTCAATCTAGTCCATGTATGTTATGTTATGAAATTTATTTTGGTCACATTGAATTTGCTAAAGAATTGGTATCACTATGAAAATGTTGAAAAAATAAAGGAAAAAGATAAAATTTTGGATGAATACCAATGTCATGTTTGATTAGATTATATTTTCATTAGAAAGCATAAATTTTGTTTTATTTTTGTCAATTAAATTAGATAAAATTATTTACATTAAGAAGAGCCATAACTACACTATCTCATAATAAATATTACCTTGAAAGACATGAAGAATAAAAATAAACATATTTTATGACTATTTTTTTATTATCCATATATTTGGCCATATAGGTTCTCAACCCTTAAAAATAAATAGAAGCGAGGATAAACTAAAATATATAAAATAAAATAAATTTTTTTATTTTAAAAGAGGTATTCAAGAAAACTCTATCAAGGATATGGACACCTAGTTGGTAACAAATAAATGCCCAACGTCTCTCACATGTCCCCCCTCCCCAAGCCATTCTTTATTAAAAAACCCTTCTGAAAGTTTGGATTAAGAGATTTCTCTTGCACCATATCAAAGGTCTTCAAGGTAGAATAAATGAATAACTTTACACACTTTTGAATATTTCAATATATAAAGACCCAATGTCTTATGTGATGGAAATAAATTGATGTTCAAATATATATTAAAATTATGAAATTATCTCGCATGACTTGTTGGTTTCCATCTAAAACAAAGCCAATTTTTTTGAGTTCAAATTATCAAATAGTGTTTTCCCCATTAAATCTCCATTTATTATGATCAACACACCCATTATTTATTCAAAGTAAATAATTAACCCCTTTTTCAACTTAAATTGAGATAAAATTTCCATTTCAAATATTTATCTTCAATATCAATTTTAGAAGTCAAAATTATAAACCAATTTAAAAAACAAAAAATGATAAATTAAAATATTTTAATTTAAAACTAATTTTATGAAAAATTTTCCTATACATTTAACTATTAATTCACATTTTAACTTTAATCAACCATACAATAATCTCATTTGTATATTTTTAAAAATAATTAACTGCCACACATAAATATATCCAAAGTTAAGCTTCATTTTTTTTTCTATCACTTAAGATCCTTATATCAAGTATACTTAAACAGAGTTTAAATTAAGATTCATATATTAATATATTTGGAAAGGACTCTTTTTATTTAAACACTAAAATTAGTTTTTGAAATGCCCTAAGATTACATGTCCCTTTTATTTCATTTTAATTTCCACATGTTTTGTTTTCAATATCTCAAGTTTATTAAAATGTTATATGCACATTATTAACCTTTTGGGATGTGACCATGGTATTTTTATGTATTGTGTAAATGAAAAATAAAGGACTTAAAGATATATAAAATTAAGAAAAAATGTAAAATGTATTTATAAAATTTGAAAGATATCATTTAGAAAGATAAGAGGTATTGCATCTTGTGACCCCAAGGCAATGAGAGATTGCCATGTGCATCATTTCGAATGGGCATGATAAATGTAAAAAGTTAAAATATTTAGAATCTATCAAGAATTTATTGTTAAATATTTCACCACATGGCTATAACACATATAAAGTTAAAATGAATTTAAACCTAATAAAAGATAAGTCTAAATTGAAGCTTTTGTTAGAGTAGTTAATAAATTCATAGACTAAGTTAAATATATTTGTAAGTGATGTTATAAAAACACCAACATGAACTTCCAAGTTGGATTAGTTGGGATGCTAAAAATTAGAAGAACATGCATTCGTGTAATATAAATTGTTAAACTAGACTTCATAAATAATAGTATATGTGTAGTATATTGTTTATATAAATAATTATATCACTTTAATGAAAGAGCAATGAAATAGTTGTAATATTTATAATAATTGATATCAGAACATGGTTAGGTAGATTTGGAGAGGAGGAACATATATCATCCCTATTAACTCCCTTTTTTAATTTTACGTAAAATTTATAAGTGGTACACATTTTATCCATTTTCCTATGAAATATTTGTGTATTTATTTATTTTTGAAGAAAAAAACATTTTTATTTATTTTTTAAGAGAGAATCAATTTTAATTATGAAAGGCTTACAAGTCTCTATAAGATCTACTTGCTATAAGCATAAAAAGTTTTCTATAAGAAATAAATTGATATTAGAAAAGATGAAGCACTATAATCTAAAACACAACAATTTTGTGTTTAGGTCATAAAACATCTCCTAGAGAAAATTAGTCTTGTCCAAGAAGAAATAAAGTGCCACAATCATTTTATTATTTTCTCTTATCAACATATGAATTAATTAAAATTACCATGTAAACATTAGTAAATAAGGATATGAAAAGATATAGGCCCAAATCCTCATGAATTTGGATGTAATGTAGCATTCTATAACATTAAATAATGAGTGAAACAAATTTAAGGCTTGTCCATCTAAGAATTTTTTGAGATAAAACTTTTGAAAATATTCAAATAGTATAAGTAGCAGGTATTTCATCAAAATAATAAACTTCTAAAAGACATCATTCAATAAAAGTATTATTCCAAACAACATATCCAAGCTCCTAGTGTGCACATCAAAACTATAATTTATATTTTATTTGCTTATCTAAGTTTATCCAAAGTATTTTATTTTATGAAAATTTAATTATTTAACAAAGTTTATTAAATTATACTTTATATTTTTCCTAACGATCTAAGAAAATCCAATTAATAATGCATATCTTGAATAATGAAACCCTAAAGGCTAAACATTTTCATTGATATATTTAATATAATTGTAAAACACTCCATAGAATTATTTTGTATATTCATCTTTATTTTTTAAATCTAATTGTTTTCCTTAACATGTGCTTAAAATCAAATTAATTTTATATCTAAATATTGTAGTAGATGTTTTTTTCCCAATTTTTGACAAACATGCTTAAAGAATAAATGTGGAAGAACCCTTTTAATTAATTTTATATGGATTTTATAGTGCTCCATAACTAATTTTTATTTCAATTATATGTGATTTAATTCTATACAAACACTTAAATAACAAATTAATTGTGCATCTTTAAATGAAAAAAACCTAGAAATTGAAAAAGGCTCTAAATAGGCCCTTAAATAGAATAGTTAAAAAAATATTAAAAACTGATAAATTAATGGATTTAATTATTTTTATATTTTTCAATGTCATTCATAATGGCCACAAGTGGACCAAATTTATTTTTTCTTAATTCATAGCTTTTCCATATAGATAATTATATTTTAGGGAAAACAGATGTGAAATAGAATTTGAGGACATTTAGCCTATAGTTGAAGACACTTATATATAACGCGCCTCATATGCTGACTAGTATTTAATGTTTGATAAGGTGAAATAAAAAAGAAAGTTAATAATGATGTTTTGGGTATCAGATGAGGTTCAACATGATACTTGGGATGTAACATCAGTAAAAGATGTATGGGATACAACATTGTCTATAAGGCCAAGACACAAAATATAATATTGCATCTTCAAAAATATCTTCACTATCTCAAACTAAAGATAGGTGAAAAACGTGAAATGTTTCTGTCATGTTGTAACACTCCCAACCTCACTATACTAATTGGGTGATAAAATGTTAGATGACTACCTTGTACCCATATTGTTGAAAGCATTTCCATCACTTATAATCTTTGTGACTTATATAAATATCTTAAATTAGAAACTAAATTTTGATAAGTTGGTTAATATGTAACAATAAAATGATTCCATACATGGATAATATGACATTAAAGAATATCATGAAATATTTATCCATTAGAATGGAAAGATTCCCATGAAGCCTCAAAATTAGTCTCCAAAGTAGAACTAACATGGGAAAAAACCTCCCAAAAATAAATGTTTAATTTATGGAAAGATAGACCATGAACTAAAGTATTTCTAGTATAATGTGTTCACACATGGTTTGTCTAGTAAAAATAATCCAAGACATTATACATCACCACAAGGATTGAATAAAAATCTACAATACACATACAATTGAAGAAGAATCCTTCCCCATAATAATAGCATGGGATCATTGCCAAAGACAACAATCCTTTAGATGAGGAAAATGTTTTGACTACACAAAAAATGAGGATATCTCTTCTCCAAAATGCAATTTGGTATGTGTATTTTGGTTCTAAAAGACACGTAATTGGACAGAAGGATTGGTTCACCATTTTTAACCATTCATCTTATCAAGGTAATGATTCATCATATAATGTCAAAGGTATATAGGGTGTTTATTTATCACTTGGTAATGGTGAATGTAAAATAATTGAAGTCATATATTATAGTTCAAATAATAATTTCATTTTGTGTAAGTTAATTGATTGATAATAACCTTAAGTTTGAATTTGATATAACAAAATGACAAAAATTGTGTCTCTTCCAAGATAAGTCTTTAATCTCAAAAATTGTTTTAGGAAACATTTTCCATCTTGATGTTTTCCATAAAGACAATCGATATTTAATTTTAAAAGATAAAGACTCCACAAATATTTTTTATAGGATATACGGAAACCTCAATATTGGGTAATTTATTGCACTCAATAGACACAACATGGTGAGAAGCCTTTCCTTACTAAAGAGGAACACTTATTTGTGATCTATTTTTTTAATATAAAAAAACATAGAGATTTGTTTAGAACAAACCAAAATTGGGTGACTGGTCCATTGGATATGGTGTAGACTAATTTGTGCAAAACTTTCACTCTACATGTTAGTGGATATAAATATATTTATATCTTTACTAATGGTTTCTCATAAATAATGTGGGTTAATACTTGAAGACTAAGGATAAAAATTTCCAAGTTTTCAAAGAGTTTAAATATTTAGTAAAGTGATAGTATGGCCATTTCATATATGTACTCTCTTTATATCAAGGGTTGATATAATAAAAATGAGTTCTATGAATTTTTAAAGGTACACAACATTTATTTTTAGATGACTATGCCTTATACATTAAAAATAAAATGGTGTTGGTGAGTGACATAATCATATTATTGTTTAAATGATGTGATTCTTTTTGAAATATGCCCACTTCTCTCTCTCTCTCTCTCTCTCTCTCTCTCTCTCTCTCTCTCTCTCTCTCTCTCTCTCTCTCTCTCTCTCTCTCTCTCTCTCTCTCTCTCTCTCTCTCTCTCTCTCTCTCTCTCTCTCTCACACACACACACACACACACACACACACACACACACACACACACACACAAAAGGTAGAGGTTGTAGACACTTAGTGTTGGCCACTTTCATGTCTAGACTGGGATTTAGATCAATTTCTATCAAATGACATAATCTAAGCCTAAAAATCATTTTAATTACCCAAATTAGACTTCATAAGGGATTTAATTGCTTTAAAACATATCAAGGCTAGTTTATTTGTTATATTACAATGTATGCACCAATAACCTGGTTCAGTTTCAACCCTAGTCAAATTACGACCTAATAATTTGACACTTTTGGACTATTGAGCTATTAATTCAAAACATTTAAAACAATTAATAAAAGACAAAAAGTACTAAGTAAGATTAATTACATTAAAAATATTAATTAACTTGTTTAAACAAAAATTTAAAAATAAATTAGTGAATTTCATTTATCAAAAAACAAAAATTAGCCAAATATGATGTCAAAAGTCAAAGGAGCTAATAAAGTGATTTATTATTTCCTAAATATTCCAAAATTATGAGTCACAATCTCATAAATATTTAAAGTGAGTTGTCATGCCTAAAAAAAATTAAAACTAAGGTTTCAAGATTTCATGAGTGCTTAGACCCAACCCAGGGTTAATATGACTCAACTTAGGTTATTTTAGACTCAACCAAAGTTAAAATTTAATCTAAACTCCCTAGGGTTATAATTAGTTCTTAGAGATATAAGTACAAGTACCCACACCATATACCAACAAGATTTTGTGTGTAAAGTTGTTCTATTGGAATACCTTCATGAAGCTATTGAAATTAGTGTTATAATATACATTTTATGCCAAGCTTCACACCAAACCAAAAGTGACTATTGGAGAAGTGCTACCACCATGGAGAAGAATTGATAGAAGACTCTAATTATCATAGATCGAGCATGAACATCCTTATACAAAAAGTAAGCATAAAATTCGATAAAAGAGGTAAATTACTTGTGTCATTTTAATCTCTATTTTATATCTTTTTAACTATATTATGCACTCCCTAGTTCTTCAGTGAGAATGTTAAGTCCTATTGTATTTTTATGCCTGATTTTTGTCATTTGGACTAACAAGGGACTAATTTACAATTTTGTACTCTTATAACTCCTAAGATACATAATAACACATGGTGGGACCACACAACCTGTATGGCCAACGATAATGGTATGTCAACCTTAGTTTTTCTAACAAATGCATTTAAATATTTAATTTTAGAATTTTATCCTTGAAATTAACATCATTATATTTTTGTGTCATTGGTAGCTTCACCCTATGTAATGGTACCTTCACATGTCCCATGTTTTTATGAACTTTATTTGTGCAAAAATAATAGCTTTAAATCAGTGTCTTTGACCTATTAAATGATAGCTTTACTCTATAGAATTGATGGCTTCAACCCTGCTGAACATTGACTTTGATAGGTAATATCACATTGTGTTTCAGTAGATTCACCTATTTTTTTAATTGTATTCTATGGCTTTGTCTGGCTTAACTAGTGGATTCTCCCTACTTAACAATGAATTCACCAAAAGTCCTCTCTATGTCTATTTTTATAGGAAAATAACAACATTGCCTTGTTAAATAATGGCTTTGCTTTGTGTTATTCAAAAACTCAAGAGCTTGAAATGGAATGTTGTTTTATCATCTAATTTTTGGATTAGAGAAAAGCGAACCCCTTAATATTATTTTAGGAACTAAGGTGGAGAGCGAGGACTAGGCATTTATAAAATCTCGCATAAACTTTTGTTTGGTGCTTAATTCAACTCAATCAAAATTTTATTTTAGTTTTAAAAGCTCATAAAAGTGAAAACAAGGCCAAAAGGCCAAAATTTCAATCACATTTTGATTTGGTTCTATTAAAAGGAACATACATTTTAGTTAGATCTATTAAAAGATTTTTCACTTTATGTTTGTTTTTGTTATCAGCTAAATTTCAAAGTTTATAGTTAGGTTTATTTATTTGTGGTGAATTAGAAACTATTGTGTGTATCCTCTTTCCCCACCCCTTTAAGTAACCTGGGTGACCAAAAATGCTTAGTTTATTACCATGTTTGTTTGGTCTTGTTAGAAATAATGTCGCATATGCTCTCACCAAGAACTGAGTGACTTGGGTGACTCTTAAATGACCTCTAAAGTCTTTCCATTTTATTTTCTTACCTTTAGCTTATGGGTAAGAGATTGTTTAACCCTCATAAATACTCTAAGGGTGAATTGACCTAGGGTTTCATCTCCCAGTATCATACCAAACCCACTCCACGATGAGGTATATAAATTGGGCACATGATACTGGGATTTCTAGGGGATTGAATGGCTAGCCTTTCTAATCCTAACAAAAACCTAGGTCATGTCTTGATAAACATAAGACTCTACTATGAAGTACATGCATGAAGTCACTATGCAATTGAATAAATCCTTATATAGAGAGTTAGAAGGTATGAACCTAATTATTGTGATTATGCCCTTGTATTATCCACACTAGGGTCTATTTAGTACATTTAAAACTTATAGATTTTAGTCAACCCCACTTCATGTAAAATTTATTGCAAAATGTTGAGTAATCCTTACTCTAAGTTCATGACATGTATCATTTTTCATAGATAGAGGGGGTGTAAAAACTCTACCTACACATGTAGTTTAATTTTTGGATTAACACTTAATTCTTCCTAAGTATTGGCATATCATTGGAAACTTTGGTAGAAGTTATACACGCCCATGTCTTATTTAGGGATAGGATGAGCCATTAGTGATATTTATATTTTCATTAATTTACATGTGTGTTTTAAACTAAAACTATTTGTTTGTATGGTCACATCAAAACAAGTACAAAACATCACATTGTTTCCATACCCCTTAAGACTAAGAGGTTTTACTATGTTTGTTTTGTGTCACACTTTTACCTTAGAATTTTATTCCAAACCATTTGTGTGTCACTTGTTTAAATGGGGCATCATTACACTTTCCATTTTGTCTCAACATTTGCCTTGGATTTTAGTCCAAAACCATTGTTATACCATTTGTTTGAAGGAGTGTTGTTATGCTTCTTGAATCATTATAAAACACTTGTAGCTTTTGAAACCAAGTTCCAAACTATTATTATACCTCTCTTGTTTCAAAGATACAGTTATAATACATATTTTGGTCTATCCCTTTTGCCTTAGAACATTCAAGTATTTTTATATTAAATTTGAAACTTAACCTTTCGAAGTGCAAATCCTAAACTAATCATGTTTACGCAAAGACTCATCCAATTTGGGTTAGAGTTATCTACCTTTTGTGCTTGGATTGCGTTACTTGGGTTTATTTCTATTTGATCTAAAGACCCCTTACTTAGATCTAGTTGCTATTGTTTTCCTTGTGCCCTATTTGAGATTCCTTTAAGTCAACTTGTTTCCATGTGCCTTATTTGAAGTTTGTTGTGCCAGATTTTGGATGTCCTAGTTTTATTGTTCCAAAAACAATCTCTTGTGAATTGAATATCAAGTCTTAGTGATCTATTTACAGAGTGTTTTCCAAGCCAATTTTCTTTATTTATTTTGTTTTCAAGTTCTTGTTTGAGTTCTTTATTTCTGAGTCTAGCCTTATTTTATTTTCATGCTAATGATTATGACTACCTTTATGAAAATTTGTATTACCCTTTAATCCTATTTTTCAATTATTCTACTTTGTCTAAATACTTTCATCACTGATTATAACTATGGGAAAATTAGTACCTTAGACATAGATGAATTTTTATCTTTTGTGTTACTTTTTCTATTAATTATAATTGCCTTTGGGAAAATCAGTATCATTTGTTAGACTAGTTTCATGTTTGTTTTATTTTACCTTTGCATACCTTAGTTGTTTTACACTTTGGGCCTATTTTACAGAGTCAAAGGTTATTTTTTAGACCTCAATTATTTTTTACCTTTATACCCTTTGTTTTTTATGAGATCTAGATATAGATCCAAACATGCCTCGTTACATGTGTAGTAGGACTATTTATAATCTAGACTATGAAAACTTTGTGAGCAGTGACCCTTTTATTCAAGAGTCATATGATGATGTAGATTATGAGATACATCCCTATCCATATTATAAAATTACATATGTTGAACAAAGGCACAACCCATTAGCATAGTATTTGGTGACTGTATCTCCTTATACAGGTCAAGAACAAGAGCAAATAACATATTACCTTGCTCAAATGATGCCTAACATTAAAAAAATCCAAAAAAAAGAGCCCTACTATGTTACAACACCAACATAGACAAGATATGATCTATACTTGTTTAAACATTATTTTTAAAATAACAAAGACATAGTTCTCATTAGAACTATTGAAGTAGGAACCAAGTTTCTACTATACTTCCCACATGAAAGTTTGAGTAGTTTGATTATACCTCCTATTAATGCATCTTGAATCCAACCATTCAAATAGGCATTAGCTAGTTATAGTGAAGTTTTAGTCTAAATGCATACTAGAACCAAAGTACACTTGTAAAAGGGAAAGGCCTTATGGATGAACAAATGGAATAGGTAAAATAAGTATACCAAAAATATCTTAGCCTATCTCAAAATTTTAATGCAAGGGTTGTTTCTAACATGTCATTTATTGAGATAACTCCATCAATAGGGAAAAAATAGATGCTTTAGGCTATGCAAGCCAAATCATAGACCTATTTAACCAAAGCACACTAGTTGGTGATGTATAATGTACCTATATTGATTGAATAAATTTCCACTCAAATGGAATACCTCACTCAAAACATTATAGATAGCATACAAGTGCAATCTAATTTAAACCAAAGTGGGTCTATTTTATCACCAAGTAATACATAGTATATTCCTCTAAATAATACCATAAATGTATTTCAATAACATGGGATAGGTATGCCTACTTCCAAAAATCAACAAGTAATCTCTGCTCTGCAACCAATTTCTTCCAAGAGCATGTAATAGAGGAAATGAACCAACAACAGACCAAATTACCACTGTAATAGGTTAATAAGATTATTCCACCTCAACAGGTGATAACGAATGTTCTACCATAATAAGTGCATAACAATATATCTCAACACTAATAAACATTGACTAACCAACAATATATTTCTATTGGTCAAAAAGTGCCAGTTGGTCAAAAACAATAAGTACCAAACCCCCAATAATTTCCAAACCAACAACAAGAGCATATTCAACAATAAGTGCTAATCCAACAATAGGTGTTCAACCAATAATAAGATTCTTGTGTATAATAAGTACTAGGTACTAGGAAATAATTTCCTTTCACCCAACGGGTATCACACTTGTAATATGGATCAAACTACCACCACCTTCAACATCAGGTATCTAGTGAACAATGCATTTCATATATACAATAGGCTTTGATAAGTAGGCAATAAGTTACCTCCCAAACCCAACAATACCAACACATCCTACAGAGCCAAATTTCATTACTATAACCACAATTCACTATCTAGGGTTATGTATCTAATATGAACCAAAAAAAGTTTAAAAAATAGTGTATTCTATATCCACAGTATAACCCTAATACATATATATGTATACTTGGTCGTCTAGTTAATTCAACCAACAATACGCAATATTCCTACCCCCATCAAGGTAGTCTACTGTTGACCATGTAACCCCAATGGAAACATTCCAATCTATCTAATTTCCTTGCCCAATATTTGAAATAGATGAATGATGCAATTCAAACTATATAGATTAGAAAACAAACAAAGAAATTCAAACTAGATGAAACATGTTCTTATCCTTTCAACATGGAATATCTGTAAATACCATTTTTGTTAGATTGTGATCCACCTAAATTTTAAAAATATAAATTCAAAGGTAACCCTAAATATCATATAAAAGAATTATTTGTTGCATGCCAACTAGTGGCATATAACAACATATACTTCTTCTCTTTCTAAGGAGTCTAGCAGGATAAGCCTTGGAATGGTTATTGAAGTTACTAAAGAATTATGTACCTAACTTCAATGATATTTTATAAAATTTCATAGAACACTTTTCATATAATATCAAGCATGATATTACTATTGTGGATTTAGGTCAAGATAAACACAAGACTGGTGAAAGCTTCACTACATACTTGCAATGTTGGAGAGCACTAGTGAGCTGATTTACTCATAATTTACCAGATAAACATTTGGCCACAATATTTAATAGGATCTTACTCAACAAGATATCATACCATTTCAAGATACAATGTACACATATGTTTGAAGAGGTTATAAAGAAAGGAATATAGATTGAGAAAGGCCTTGTTAACAAAGGGATGGTCAAACTATCCTCTTCTAATTAGAGCCAAAACCAACATCGAGGCTAAAAATTTGAGAACCAAAACTAAGGCCAAAACCATAATTATAACCCAATTAAAATACCAAATTTAATGCCACCTCAGACCAACAAAAATGAGAGACCTAAACCCTATAACCATAATAAGAATGTTTTTGGCAATGGGGTTACTAAATCACACCATGTTCATATGGTGCAAACACCAACTACCTATCTACATCTACCCACTCAGAAACCACCTACTCCATACATTTAACCAAGACATCCACAAAACCAATCACCATATAATCAAAACAAATTGAAATCCCCTCCTCTAAGGAGAAGAAATATCATTACATGACAAATCAATGACTTTGGTGAGACTATTAAATTTATGTTATAATGATTAATTTAGGAAAATATGGTTAGTTAACCAATACTAAAGATATTTATATAAGGGATTTATTTTCTTGATTGGTAAAAAGAACACAAATTTTATGAGTACCATTTAATCATAGGACATTCCATACAATGGTGTATCCAACTCAAGCATTTGATTAAGAATATGCTAGAAAATGGAGAGATAGAAAGAGATACCCATGCTCCTACAAATAATTATAACTTGGGTATCTACCAAAATCCATTTCCCCAACATAAAAATAACAAAAAAAAGTATAAGTACCAACAATAGTGATAATAGAGACAAAGAACTCCACTGCAAAATCAACAAAAATAAAACTAGCCATAATAATAGTAGAATGGTTAGAACCAAGGGAAAACCAACTAAAAAAATAAAGGATGGCATCTTGACATTGTGTATACCTATAATAATGTTGTAGGACACATTTTAGGTGGTCATGTTTCCACTATTACCAGTAACCCTCGACTAACTAGAAATAGACATAGACATTTAAAAAAAAAATCCTACGAGTTGAATAATGATTATCAACCTCTTTATGTTAGTCATTCTTATAAAGACTGTGTTAGTATCCAAACTCAACACTATCCTAAAATTATCATTCAAAACCTTATTACCTACCCAAAAAACTACCAAAGCTAAGAACCATATCAAGATTGCAAAATTGTGACTTAATGAGCCACGGTCACTATCAAAGGACCACATCTAAATATTATTGATGATCCTAATTAGCATTTTATGCCTATAAAAAATAAACCAATTGACAAAATTGAGGAGAAGACCTTTGATATTATGTAACAAATTATGAAGAAACCAACACACATATCCATCATGGATTTTTTTTGTATGTCTAGCATCCACAAGGACATCTTAAATAATTACTTGAACTAATCCCTCATACTAGATAACATCACTCCAGATAAATTCCAAACCATGATAAGACATTTGGCCCCTGGCTAATGTCTTAATTTTGACCAAAGTGATATGTCATCTATGAGACATCTACATAATAATCTATTATACATCAAGGTCAGTATAATCAACCATAGAGTTAAACACATCCTTGTAGACAATGGTTTGAGCCTCAACATTGTGTCTTTGAAGATGGTCAAACATCTTGGACATACAACAGTTGACTTGCAACTAGATACCATCATTATCAAGGCATATGATAATGAATAATGGGAATCTCAAGGTATTATTAGGCCTTTGACCCATGGTGCTTTATACCATGTTTTAGACCTGAAACTATCTTATAATCTATTATTGGGCCAACCCTAGATTAGTGTATCAAATTTACACATTCAAGAATGGAAGTAACTATACCTGTTGATCTCCATCCATATCAGTACTGTGAATGTCTTGAGGCTAATTATAAATAAATAACTATAAATTTAGCATGAATAATATGCCCAAATATTATGGAGAAAGAGATGATAAAGGAAAAGTCATTGAACCAGGCCCAAAAGTTAATTACATTAACCCATATATCTTATCCTCTACCTCAACCATGCTTCCACTAGTCATTTCTAACCACTTATATATAAATAACAAAGGTCTTAGAGAATATAGTACCCATAATGCACTCCATATTGCCAAATTACCAAAAAATTCAAAATATTATAGGATACATAAGGCCAAAACTAAGGGAAAATCTCATCTAAACAATCCATTATTTTCAAATTGACCTCTAGCCTAGAACAGGACCCCTTGGTGAAAGATGATTCATGGTTATACATTGATGAGTTAGTTGAATGTTATTAAAGCATAAAGTATCATATTCCTAACTGTATTATGAATCACCTAGCTTATGAAGGTAGAGGCCTAGGGCTATATCAATAAGGCATGATCAAACTAGTCTCAATGGATAAGTATAAGGGAACCGATGGTATTGGATTTAAACTTATTTGGGGTGACCTCTCATAACTTATTCACATTTCAACACCAAATACTATAAAAGATGATGTTGATAATGATGTAGGGTCTAATTATAACATATATGATGACCTTTTCGCTACAAATTTGTTTAACCCCCATGACATTTTCACCATTAACCCTATTTATAAACCTTCATATTTAAGCCTTTACCATCCATAATTGATATATTGGGACCAAAAATGGTCAACAATATCATTATATGAGTTTGAAAATGATGAGGCCATATGCGACTTTCTAGGATTGAGGAAACACATTCTTCTTGAAGACCACAAGTAAGGTTTTTCTATTAGATTGGATCCTAATATTTATTTCCTAGATTAGGTGAACTTCCATAGACAAAAAAAACCAAATATTGAGGTCTAAAAGTGAAATACTTGTTGAGGTTCTTTCTAACTAGGGAAAAAGTAAAGAGAAAGGCAAGTATCTTGGTGAAAATTAGTTTCTAGCACCATTATATGGGGATGTTCACCCCTCTTCCTATGAAGCAAAAGATACGATCAAATATTAATACTAAGGAGCATAAATCCTTTGCACAAATTATTTAAGAGTGCCTTGAGGTATTTTTTTCATGGCCATTTCCAACATTAGGATATTTTGATTCATCCTACTTAAGATAATTAGATGATCTAGTCCATTTGGAGTACTCTAAAATTTCCAATCATTTTAACTACTTATCAACTATTTTAGATGATAGTTTACACTTATTATGGAGGACACTTCAAAGGCAAACATTAGGACTCTAGAGGAACCAAAGTGGATCAAACTTGGTGCATCCCTCACTGAGGAGGAATGTGAAATTTTTATAGCCTTTTTGAGAGAATTTGTCAACATATTTGCATGGGATTATTAAGACATTGAAATTTTGGACCATATATTGGTTGTACACCATCTCATTATACATCCTAATGCCAAAACTATTAAATATAAATTGTGAAATATGCATCCTTGTATTGTTGTGCTAGTCAAGAAAGAGTTGGAAAAATTCTTAGAAAAAAAATGCATCAAGTTGATCAACTATTTAGAGTGGATTTCAAACATTGTGATAGAGAGTAAGAAACCAAAAGGTATCATAATATACACTAATTTAAGAGATATAAATAAATATAACTTTCCTTTGCCTAATATTGACATGATAGTCATCTCAATGGATGTATATGAAATGATCTCTCTAATGGATGAATTTTTAAGGTATAATCAAATTAGAATAAAACCAAAAGATTATCATAAGATAACATTCATCACTCTATGTGGAACATTTTTCTATCAGGTGATGCCATTTGGACTTAATAATGTTGAGGCCATTTGCCAAATATCCATGATCATTAGTTTTCATGATGTGATGCACAATATTATTGAGGACTATGTCAATGACATCCTAGGTAATTCAAAGACCCATGTTGATCATCCAACCATATATGAAGAATCTTTGAAAGACTTCATGAGTACAATGTTAGGATTAATCTAAAGAAGTGTGTATCTGGCATAACTTATAAAAAACTATTAGGCTTCATTACCTCTCATAGAGGCATTTAAGTTGACCTAGCCAAAATTAGTGCAATTACAAAAATGCCTCTGCCATCTAATTGAAACAACTCCATAGTTTATAAGAAAAAATCTATCAAACATTTCATTAAAAAATTAGCTAAAAATTTCATCCATTTAAACACTTATTGAAGAAGGGAGTTATGTTCTTATAGAAGGAAAAGTGTCAAAAATCATTTGATCATCTTAAGGAATATCTTGCTAACCCACCTATTTTATTTCCACTAGTGCCAAACAAGCCATTGCTTATTTACTTGTTAAAAACTGAGAATGCCCTATTGGCACTTTTGGAATAGCATGATAAACATGTTAAAAAACATGATGTGTATTATCTGATCCAAACATTGGTCATGTAAGATCATAAATATATGTCGATTGAAAAAACCTATTTAGTAATAGTGTTTGTAATCCAAAAATTACATCATTAAATGTTAAACAATAACATCATTGTTATTTCCAAAATAGATCTAATCAAGTATCTACTATCCAAATTAGCTTTACAAGGCTACATGGAAAAATAGATCATGATATTGAGAGAGTTTGAAATTGAATATGCCAATTAGAATGCCATTAAGAGGAAATTATTCACATATCAACTTACATAAATTCTTCTCCAAGATATTCAACCTCTTACATTTGTATTTCTAGATGAGGCCATTATGATTTCTAAATAATTAGAAGTACCTCTTGAGGTCAAACAATGGAATATGTAATTTGAAGGATCATTCATAGCTTATGGATTAGGTGTCAAAATCTTATTTATTATGCCACAAGGGGATCCCATTCCCAAGTATTTTCATATTGAATTTCCTTGTACCAATAACATATTTGAGTATAAAGAACTCATTGTAAGGATTTTTCAACTAGTAAAGAGGAAAATTAAATATTTAATGGTGTATGGTGATTCTTAGTTGATCATCAATTAGGTCTCATGAACTAGTACTAGACCAAGGACTAAAATTTGGTACCCTATGAAGATATGGTCAATACTCTCAAGTAGAAAATTAACATCCCATTTGAAAGAATACCTTGAACTAATAAAAAAATATTTTATGCCATGGCTACAATTGAAACCATGATTCAAATCATAGATAAAGCAATGGACTATCAATTTCTTGTTGAACATCTCTTAGCACCGACACATAAAAAATCAACCATCAAGATGGTTTATGGAATTATTGGTCCCATGTATCCCTGGTACTCATATATATATGCCTATATTCAAAATAAAACTATGCACCCCCAATTTATCACATAAAAAGAAAATAGTTTTCCCATAAAGCCTCTCACTATGCCCTACTTGGACCAACCTTGTATTGTATAAACTATGATCAAACTTTACTTTGTTGTTTAATTTTGATATAATCTAGATTAGTGTTGAGGGAAGTCCATGAATGAGTGTGTGTATCACATACCAACAAAGTAATCTTAACCAAAAATTTATTATGTATTGGTTATTAATGGCCAATTATAGAAGTAGATGCAATTACACGTGTGAATAGGTGTGTCAAGTGTTAGAAGCATGCAAATCTATTTCATGTCCCAACCATGACACTCAAACCATTGAAAAAACCATGGTTGTTCCCAATTTTGGTACTTTACCTCTTAGTTAAGATCAATCCTACATCTTCTAATGGCCATAAATACATCATGACTGCTATCGAATACTTCACTAAATGGGTGGAATCCATTCTTCTCACTTATGTCACTGGTAAGCATATCTCCAAGTTCATATTAAACCATGTCATTGTTAGAATCACAATCATTCTGAGGGTGTGGGTTGAATTAGTGTCTTTAAAAAAATTATTCAATTCAACTTAAGCTTACATGAATCATTCATAAAAATGTGAACATCTAGAAAAGCATATGCAACCATACAAGACCATGAAACCCATTACATATGAGGGAAAATATTGAGAAAAATAAAATACACTAGACTATGTAAATGGATTATAGTAATATAAAACAAAAACCAATCTTTATTGAAGTACCAACTCCACATGAGGCACTAAACCCAACTAGTCAAGCACCCACTCAACTAGGCTTTAGCAAGTACCGACTTGTAAGGAGTTACCAATCCCCTAGATGACTCAGAACCAACTCAACCACCTAAAACTTTTGATCACATTAAAAAAATATTGTTTCTCACATAATATATTATGATCAACTAGTTTATCTCTTCTCATTCTTCTATCCCTCTCAAACTACCTTCTAGGCTTCTTCACTCAACTAGGTCTCTTTAAGACAGATTAAGTCATATGACCTTGATATTAATTTATAGTACCCATATTAAATATTCATGATATTTTATCTACACCATTTTTATGGTCTAAAATACCTATTTCATCTCTTCAAAGTGTTATTCCTTTGCTTGCAATCTCAAGTTTTCTAACTCACTAATTAGGCCTTTTAGGCCTTGTTCTTATATAATCCTCTAGCCCACACACCTCTTGGTCATACATACACACTTGCATAATTGCATTAAAATTAAATTATTTCTATTAACATGTTTCATATATTAATCAATCATTAAAATAGGTCGGCCACAAATTAAAGGACCAAAACCTCTTTTAGGCCTTAAAGAGACCTAATTCTATTAGGCCTTCATTAGTACACGTTACCCTTTAATCTCCTTGGAACACTTTAATACTCCACACACAGAAGAAAAAATTAATATAACACTTGAATATATCCCCAATAATCTCATATTTTGTCCATGACACTTTGTATCTCCAACCACCACTTGAATCACACCATTAGTACTGTTCACATTAGGCCTTCACAATCACAGAAAACTTTGTCTTGAAAAACTAAAGATAAAATATTATTTAGCCACATAAAAATGAAAATAAATAACATAAATAAAACCTAAAAGACAAAAAAAATCATTAATTGTATTATACTTCATCACATAGGGTAAAAAGACTCAAAAACACTCTTGCAACTTGCTCACTCAGAACTACCAATTTTCCTTAAAGACCAGTCATGGTGGTTGGACCTCCAACACTTGTATAGATATTTTAAATGAATTATTATGCATTTATATTAACATATTTCATATATATACCATATTAAATTATAATAATCATATGTTCTAGTGGTAATTATTGGTATTATTGACGTCATTACACATAGACCTCATCGAGTTAGACAAGCTATTTTGGCTTCATCATTTTCACCACTATGTCTAAATTCAAATATTTATACCAAGAATTAATATAACATGATATTATAAAAAAACATCTCCATGCACTTGGTTTCATCACTCTATCATGATAACACATTCTTAATCATCTTCTCATTGTTGCCTAGGGTTTTCATTATTTCCACCATTAGGCTTATTAGCGACTGGCTAACTTGGCTGACTGGTTTGTCACACTTGAGGGATATAACATATACATAAAACTTCATATACATGAAACATGAGTCTCAAATTCATCCTCCATCCATTTTCATACTTTGACTTGGTCAAATTTGACTATTACAATAAATCTCTAAGAAATTTGCACTTTCCTATAGGGTCTACTCACACATCTAAAAAACTCAATCACACCTAGAGGTTCCTAGGAGAGTTGAATACAACCTAAAATATATTACCTAGTTATACCAATACATTCTAGGCACTTTTGATCAACATCTTAAAAAATGGGTCCTTATAAGGGTTCTAAGAGGGTTTAAATCTATTTCTATTCTTGACAATCTTTCATAAAGCATAGCCCCTCACTCTAAAAAAAATGCATTAAATTTTGAGTTAGGATCATTCCCCATATACCATGAACTTATTAGGTTACCATTGAAAGGTTTAATGAGCTAATGAGCATAATAAAATCCCTTTTAGGTTTAGAATCCTTCATTCTATACAATCAAGAGACTTTAAAACCACTTTTCATGCCTTGTCCTTCAAACTATGACCTCAAATTGCATGAAAAAAATTTAAAAAATATACCTTACCTCTGAAAATTATTACATGAGATGAAACATCTTCAAATATTATCATGACCCCTCATTAGGACACTCTTTCTCTCTTTGCTCTCTAGACTTTGACCTAAAAACCACATTAGAACTTAAAACTAACATTCTTGCCTTTTTCCATGTTATCTCCACATCACTCACATACTCAAAAAACATTTATCATGCTTCATAAAAGCTTCATATTCCTTGACAATATATCATAATTCCTCATTAAGCCAAACAGGGTCTAGAAGTGGTCTAGGTAAAAACTTGGTCTAAAGGTCCTACCCCTATAGGATCATACTAAGACTCTCATGAGTGATCTAATGCCTATCATACATGATCAAGAAACCTCATACAACCACTCATGTTTGTGTGGACTCATCTCACTATGCCACCATGCTCATACCTTCTTACAAGGTTTTTTCATGACATGACTAGGCTTAGGCTATTGAAAGGTCTATACCTTCATGCAACCATAAGGCATTAGTTTCTTTCAAATTCTATTTCATGATAACATCATTCAATGACAACACTCCATCAATTCCTTTTATCACATCAACACCCTAACTAATAGGAACACTCTCTTAATGGCATCAACCCCATGCAAGATGTACCATTGACATCAATAATAATACTCAACAATCTCCCCCTTTATCATTGATGGCAACCACTCTCAGAAACTTCTCTCAACAAGAAACTTCTTCTACATTATGAAATTTCTCCCCCTATGACATAAACTACAAAGTGATGTCTATAAATTTTTTAATCACATCCCTTACAACCAAAATACTCAACACACAGGATTATGAGTTTATGGATCATAATACAAACATGTTCCCCCTATGTCCATGCAAACCTTATTGGAATAATTTACCTCCTCTTAGAGCTAATGAACCATCTAATTATCTTCCTCTAAGTACTTGCATTCTTCAATGATTTCTAGGGGTAGGAATTACATTGAATTAATGTCTTAGGTGTTCCAATGTTACCTTTAGAAGTGGTTTGGTCAAAATTTCTACAATCTGATCCTATGTAGAAACATATTCAAATATGACATTTTGTTCACTTACCTACTCTCTTATAAAATGATACTTGATGGGAATGTGATTATTCCTTAAGTGTATGAAAGGGTTATTTGAGACACTTATATCACTTGTGTTGTCATAATAGATAGGTCTAAGACCATCATATTCCACCTTGTAGTCTTTTAAGGTTTGTCTCATCCATAGGACCTGAGTGCAACATGAAGCTGATGTAATGTACTCAACCTCACAAGTGTATAATTCTACTAATGGTTGATCCTTGCTTATCCAAGAAACTAGGCACCCGCCTAAGAATAAAGCTCCTCCACTGGTACTCTTCTTATCATCTATACTTCCTACCTGGTCTGCATCTATATAGGCTATCAAATTAAACTCCTTGCTCCTTGGATACCACAACCCATAATCAATAGTACCCTTTGACATACCTAAGTATCCTTTTGAATTCTTGTAGATGATTTTCCTTTGAATCTTATTGAAAACTTCCCACAAGACCTAATAATTTCATGATTTTAGTTCTAGAGGTAGTGGTGTATAGAAAAATTTCAATCATTAACCTATATGACATCTAAATGACCTTTGAAGACTCATCTTCCTTTCTCAAATTAAACCCTATGATCATAGGTGTACTAACTACATTATAATATTCTATCTCAAACTTATTCAAAATCTCTCTTATGTAATTATCTTGTGAAATGAATATACCTTTTTCAGATTGAGTGATTTACAACCCAAGAAAGAATCATAGTTTTCCCAACATGAGCATCTAAAACTCTTTCTTTATCACATCTACAAAGCCCTTGGTCATGTTCTCATTGTTTCCACCAAAGATGATGTCATACACAAAGATAATTAATATCAACTAATGGCCATATTCTAAATTTATGTATAGATTACTATCTATAACTCCTCTTTTGAATCCTTGATCTAATAGATATCTATCCAACTTGGTATACCAAGCTCTAGGAGCTTTCTTTAGACCATAAAGAGACTTTTTCAATCTAATAACATAGTCCTTATTACCTGATAGTGAGAACCCCTCAAGTTTCTCTATTTACACCTCCTTTTCCAAATTCCCATTTAAAAAGGTATATTTGACATCCATATGGTATACATTGAACCCTTTTAATCTTGTCTATGATATAAAAAATATGATGGTCTCCAATATTAATACTAGTGTAAAGGTCTCCTAAAACTCTACCCCTTCAAATTGTGCATATCCCTTGCATACCAATCTAGCCTTGATCCTAGTGACTTTTCCATCTTCATTCAACTTATTTCTAAACACCCATTTGTGCCAGTGACATTCCTGTCTTTAGGTAGAAGAACTAGTTCCAAAGTCTCATTCATAGCTCATACCTAAAATTTGCATTTTATTACTTATATAATATTCTTAGGTTCAATATTAGATAATAGATCAACATTCTCTTCATTTATATTACTTGTTAGTCTTATCCTTGTTTGCATACTTGTACTCTTGTTGCCAATGATTGATTCAGGATGATCTCTTTGAATCTATCTTGAGGGGCCTTTTGAGTCTTGTCTCTCATCAAATTCTTCTTCCTCATCAACCTCTACAATTTTGTCTTCATTATTGAACTCTAAATTCTCTAAATTATGCTTTGACTATGAGTGTGATTTCTTTGTCTCATCAATCTTCACATTTGTGTTTTCCACTATCTTTTATAACCTCTTGTTATAACTTCTATAGACTAAGCTCATTGATGAGTATCCTAAGAATATACCTTGATTATATCTATAATCAAAATTTCCTAAGTATTTATCATCTCTTTTGATGAAACATTTTCTCCTAAACACTCTAAATTGTTTCACATTAGCAAGTTTGCCTTTTCATAGTTCATAAGGAGTCTTGTTGCCATTAGTCTTTATCTATCTTCTATTAAAAATGTAGATTGTAGTTATTAATACCTCTCCCTAATATCCATAAAATAATATAGACTCATTTCACATAGTTCTATAAATCTCTTGAACTATCCTATTATTTCTTTCCACTACCCCATTTTGCTGAGGTATCCTAGTTGAGAATTGTCTCCTTATTCCATGAACCTCATAGAAGTCATCAAACTCATTGGATAAAAAATATCCTCTTCTATAAAATATTATACACTTGATATTCCTATTCTTCTCATTCTCAACAAGATCCTTGAATGCCTTGAACTTGTCAAGAGCTTATGAATTTTATTTCAAGAATGCTACCCAAGTCATTCTTGCCTAGTCATCTATGAGTAACATGAAGTAGATATCTCCTTGAATTATTTTAATTATTATAGGCACACAAAGATAAGTGTATATTAAATATAAGGGTATTTTATTAAATTAATCCTTGTACTTTAACCTTATTATATTCTACTTACCATGTTGACATGCCTTGCAAAGTATGTTTGTAGGTTTGGTGATCTTAGGCATGTTCTTCACAGACTTATTAGTGCTTATCTTGACCAAATTTTCAAAGTTTAGGTGACCTAACCTTCTATTTCATATCCAAATTTCATCTATCTTTCTCATAAATCATATCTCCTTGATCTCATTAAATACATATAGATTTTTCTCAGTCCTCTTAGCATTGGCAATTAACCTTCTTGATTTGGCTCCTCTTATCTCACACCCTCCATGATGAAAGGTTAGTATGTGTATTTGATTGTAAATTTAAATTAAACTAAGTATATTATGTTTCAAATATTCTACATAAAACACATTTTGTGTCTTAGTCTTTCCATTGTCTAAACTCAAGATACCCTTACCAAATATATTGGCAATTGTGTTGTCTCCAAACCTCACTATTCCTGCAACATTCTTCTTCAATGAGATGAAATTATTTTTATCTCCTATCATGTGGATTGATTAACCACTACCTATATACCATTTCATGCCTTCATATTTAATGTGAAAGGCAATCTAAGCTATCATATAATCCACTTTAGTCTTTTGTTCCTCCTTAGCAAATAGTCCATCTTCACTCTTGGGTTCAATATGATAAGTCCTAACTTGATTTGGCTTCCATACCTAGTTTGAACCTTCTTATGAACTCTAGGAGATTAATATATCTTGTTGAATATTTAGGGCCTTCTAACTCTAATAGAACAAAATATTTCAATGTGTCCCATATCATGACAACTGTAGCAAACAACATTTCTATACTTACATGTCCATTGCTCACTCCCTTTCCCATGGTCTCATGATAACTTCTCCCTTATTACATTGGGCTACCTAATTGGTATTTTCATGTTGGTACTCTTGAATTTTTTTAAATTCTCATGCTCTTTCTTAAACTTTCTCATCTTGTCTATGAGTTTCTCATGATCAACCTTCAAGGAATCTAGCTTTATCTTCAACTGGTCATACTCAACTTCCTTTGATCTAAACCTTGTGTTGACATCTTCTAATTGATTCCTAAGATCCTTGATAGTCTTATTTTGATGTTTCAAATTATAAAGTAACTTATAATGTATGATTAAAGGGGTACTTTAGCTTCTCCTTCTTCACTATCATATTACACTTCTTCATCATATATTTTGTCTTCTTCTTTTTGATCATTAGACATCTTGTGCTTCTTAGGATGACCTTCAAGCTGTTAGACATGATTAAAAGGACTAGAATTTCATATAAATTTTTGGAATAACAATCACTTGGGGGGGGGGGGGGGGGGCGGGTTGCGGGGGGGGGGGGGGGGGGGGGTTGAATCGATGTCTTCAAAACAATCATTCAATTTAACTTAAGTATACATGAACCATTCATATAAACATGAACATCTAGCAAAGCATATGCAACCAACAAGATCATGAAACACATTACATATGTGAAAAACAATCAAAGGGAAGAAAAACCACTAATATATAAAAATGTATTATAGTCTTATAAGATAAAAACCAATTTTTAGTGAAGCACCAACTCCACATAGAGCTCTAACCCCAACTAGTCAAACACCCACTCAACTAGGCTTTAACAAGCACCAACCTTTAAGGAGGCACCAACCCCTAGATGACTCAACACAAATTCAGCCACATAAAACTTTTAATCACATTCATAAAAACTTTTTTCTCAAACAATAGATGATGATCATCTTATTTAGTTCTTCTCACTCTTTTATCCCTCTCAAATTGCCTTCTACGCTTCTTCGTTCAACTAGGTCTCTTCAAGACATATTGGGTTATATAACCTTGATATTCATATATATTTACCATGTTATATATTAATTATAGTTTCTATAAACCCGTATAGTATTATGCAAGACCTATTACATCTCTCTAAAGTGATATTTCCCTTGCTTGCACTCTCAAGTTCTCTAACTCACAATTAGGACTTGTTCTTATACAATCCTCTAACCCACACACCTATTGGTCACACATACACAATTGAACACTTTTATTACCATTAAAATAAGTATAATAACATGTTTCATACATTAATAAATAATTAAAATATTTTGGTCATAACTTAAAATACCAAAACCTCTTTTAGGCCTTAAGGAGACCTAATTCAATTAGGCCTTCATTAGTGCACGTTACCCTTTGATCTCCTTGGAAAAATTTAATAATCCACACATAATAGGAAAATTTAATATAAAAATAAAATAGATCAAAAATAATTTTATATTATTTCCATGAAACTTTTTATCTCCAACCACCACTTGAAGCACACCATTAGTATTATTCACATTAGGCCTTCACACACACAAAAAGGTTTGTCTTGAACAAATGAAGATAACATATTATTTAGCCACATAAAAATGATAATAAATAACATAAAAATAACATAAAAGAACTTTAAAAAATCACTAAGTTAATTGAACCTCATCACACAGAGTGAAAAGACTAAAAAACACTCCTACAACTTACTCAAAACTGCTAATTTTCCTCAAAGACCAATCATGGTGACTCAGACCTCCAACACCTATGTAGAGATTTTAAATGACATATTATCAATTTATATGAACTTATGACATATAAAAACCATATTCATGTATAATCATCATATTTTCTAGTGGAAACTATTAGTCTTACAGACCAATTTGTTGATCTCACTACACACAGACCTCACCGAATTAGACAATCCATTTTGGCTTCATCATTTTTACCAATATATATTAAAAGTTTTATAACAGAAATTAATATTAAATAATAGTCCCAAAAACACATCCATGAACCTAGTTCCATCACTCTATCATGATAACACATTCCTAATCATCTTCTCACTAATTCTTGGGTTTTTCACTATTTCCACCTTTAGGCTTGTTAGTGACTAGCTAATGTGATCTAGGAATTTGAATCAAGAGAGGATGGTTAGTATGGTGTTGGTTACAAAATGAAAAAAAAAATGAAATAAACACACTAATATCATAACATCTCTAGACCTAGACACTAGGGAAAGCTTAGTTAACAAAAGCAAATGACAAGCACAACTAAAAAACAAGGAATGAAAACACAAGAATTCCTTTCACCTTCATTGGATGCTCCAAATGCCTTTGTAATGGTGGATTTCTCAACTTATGCTTCAAGATGTCTTCTTCAATAGAGTGTGGCTACCTTCATCTCCTCTTGGCACCTTGTGGCTTTGGCTTGGCTTGGATTGGAATCAATTTATCATTATAACACTAGTTGCTTGAAGTTTTTTGGAACCAATCCTACATTATAACTTTGCACAAATTAAGCTTAGAAATGATGTTGTGAGGCCTCTTATTTATAGATTTTTGGATTTGATCAAAATCAACATCAATCATCCATCTCAAGATTGAGATATGTGGTTGAGGATTAATTCAATTTTTTTAATTAAGTTTGTAATTATCCTCATTATGGCATTGGAAGAAGGGGAAATTAAGAGGCATGGGAGGCATCATGGAGGGCATTGATGAAGCATGGAGGGAATGAATCTTGATATTTGTGGAATTTATAGTGTAGGGATGTCTTCCCAAGAAATGAGGTCACTTGATGATGTAGATATTCAATATTCATTTCTATAATAAATTATTCAATAATTTTCCATGGAATTTTTTATTGGGCCTTGATTTGGGTTAATTAGCTCTTAGGCATGATTAAGCACATTGTGCACAAATTACCCAAATTGATCAAAATACCTTATTATTGGTCCTAAATTTGACTAGATTTGAATTGGAAGTCCATGTCATATTTATTCAATATGTATTCCCATTTATAATTTTTCCAAAAAAAATAACAAATTCACAAGTCTTATGCAAATTATTTGATAGGAAAGAGCAGTCCAAAACACACAGGTACAAATTTGGAATTTTGACTCAAAATGAAATAATCAAAGTTAGCTAGCCCATAAATTGCATTTCCCCATTTAGGGATACCCTAGCCAAAATTATCACTTTAATATGTTAGTTTTACATCATTTTTCATGTTTGAGTGTTTTTAGGCCAAATTGTGTGTTTTAGATAGAAACTAGCCAAAAGTTTGATCGGAGGTTATCGATGGCCAGTTTAGGTTGTCTATAATTATCCCTTATTTGAGAAGGAATTGAAAGCTATAATAATAGTAACATATTCTCAAAGAATTAAAAGGTCCTATATTCCTTTAACTATAATGATGATAAACTAACTGCATGATGCCCCCTCAAGGGAATGGTTGGCACAAGCAGGGCGATAAACAGTCACTCAAAAAGAAAGAAGCAAAATAAGGGGACCAAAAAAATGAAATATGATGGGGTGAAAACATAATGATATTTAAAAAATAGTCAAAATTATTGATAATACAAGTGGGATGGTGTACAATGGTTTGCCCAAAGGAGGTTATAAGCATTATACCTTGATAGTGGAAATGTGGTATGATAACACAATGATTTGCCCAAAGGTGGTTATAGTCATTGAGAAGATGCAGCTGCCCTAGTTAGGATAGACAAACAAGATAATAACATGTCCCTGTATAAGAAAAAAAATTAAAGTGGTGACAACACAATGATTTGCCCAAAGGTAGTTATAATCATTGAGAAATGTAGGTGGGATGGTGTACAATGATTTTCCTATAGGTGGTTATAGTCATTGGAACCTGATTATGGAAAACATGATAAAATTGGTCGAGGATGATGATAACTTAACATAGAGGGTAATGATGAATTGAAACAACCTACTAGTAGGGAGATGCTCATACAAACTAATAAAGGTTAAAATTCTTTCATGGTTAATTACTCTGTTTGGGATATGATTGGGATGAAATTGAGATGTCGGTGCTGAAGATATGTCACCATTTTTTGAATAGACTTCTTGAATCTGAGGTCTTTTATATCATGTGATGGTAGGATTTATGATATAACACCATAAATAATTGGATAAAATATGCATGAGGACTAACTCTCGTAATCCAATACTCAGTAGAAAATAATGTACCAATGATAAAAACTGTAATGACAATGTAAAAATATGAATAAGGATGGATTCAAGTGTTAAGTGTGGACAAGGAATCACCTAATGAATACATATAAACTGAATCAAGGAAAGAATTATTGAAAGCAAACAAATAGACAGATAAACAAACAAAATAAGTAGAAACAAACAAATAAACAATGCAATAAAAATCCTACGAACATTGCTCCTAGAAAATAGGTGACAACTTAACAAAAATAAATAAATGGGGGAATAGAAGAAAAGGAAGGGGGTGGCCAAGCTATATCCATATGCACTAGGAAAGTGGATGCTATCTACATAGTTCCATGGATGTAATATCCAATAAAAACTTTAGGCCTAATGTAGTTCTCCTAAGGAATGGGAAGAATGTGATAACTAAGGAAAATAAATAAAATGGAAGTAATAGAAGAATAGAAATGGTCTTGTAAAATGGAAAATGCATGAGAGAAAAAGGCGAAAAAGTATGAGGAAACTAAATGACAAGTAATTTTCTTGTAACTTAGTAAGGGTTCCCAGAATCCTTAAGGCAAAGAAGTGGTCAATGTTTTTGTTCTTTTCTAACATTTTTTTACAAATGTTTTTGGAAGTGTTTTGGAGTGTCACAACTCAATCGAGAATGATGAGACACTAAATGGTTCAAGCTCGTAAGTTGATGAGAGTGTGGCTTTGATTGGTCATAAAATGGTAAGAGCATGGCTTAGGTTGCTCATAAAATGGTGAGATCATGGCTTAGGTTTCTCATAAAATGGTGAGAGCGTAGCTTAGGTTTCTCGCAAAATAGTAAGAGTATGGCTTAGGTTGCTCACAAAATGGCTAGAGCATGGGGAAAAGGGTGACTGAGATGACCTCAATAAGTATTGAGGGCTACCTACATAGTCCCAAAATAGGACCTCAAATCACTATAGTTATACCATTTTAGTGAAGGAATTCAACTAGCACAGTAGCCAATTCAAACAAAACAAACACCGTTGATAAAAAGACATAGTATGGCATAGAAAGTGGCAAGTTGGTACGTCAAGGCTTAGTATTGACCCTAGTTTTCCCATAGGTAGTTATAACTAGGACACAATAGCACATATCAAAGGTACTAATTTACCCAAAGGTATTTATAATTAGTAACAAGACCAGTGGTAAGAAAAAATAACAAATGAATGATGCCACTACCAAAACTTCTATGTCATTGTCCAAAAATATGATCTCTTTCTAAAGTTCTTAAACAAATTGATGAACTGATCAAGTACCATGATGCTAAAATCACGTTATGAATGATAAAAACCAAGGTCAAATGGGCTAGGTTTTTATAACACACTAGGTTGATAGGTCAATGCGGAAGGTGGATATGGTAAAGAGGGTGAATAAGAATGGTATGTGTTCAAAGAAGAATATTGATAAAATGGCATAAATAAAATGGTCCTTAAATATAATACACCTTAGCAATCAAGCATAATACTTCTTGACATAAATAATATTCATTGGATCTAGAAGTTTGTCACCATATGGTGTGGCAAGACTATATGCTCCTGATCCATAATCTATAGTGATGACAAAAGACCCTATCCAGTTTGGTTTGAATTTCCCTTTATGTTTCTTCTCAGCCATTGTATTCTTTTGGTTTTCTTTGAGAATAAGATCACCAAGTTTAAATGTTTGATACTTCACACACTGAGTGTAGTGGCCTTTGAGTCAATTATGATATGCTTGAAGATTGTTGAGTGTGGCTATGTATTTTTCATCAAATAGATCCAGCTCTTATAGGTGAGCTACTTGATAGTCATGATCATCCAGGAAATGCTTGAAAGAGATGTTTAATGAAGGTAATTCGACCTCAATGGGAAGGATGGCTTTAGTATCATAAACAAGTGAGTATGGAGTGGCTCATGTGGGGGTACAATGATTGGTATGGTATGCCCAAAGGGCAGGGAATATCTGGAGGTGCTAATCACAATCAACATCATTTACAAAAATTTTGAGAATGTTGACAATGGTTTTGTTAGATGCCTCAACTTGGCCATTACCTTGAGGGTAATATGCTATAGAAAAGTGTTGTGTGATGTTGTATTCAATATATAATTGGTCAACATCTTTTTTTTGAATGATCCTCTATTATCAGATATAATGTTCGAGGGGATACTGTATCAACAGATGAGATGGTTGAAGATGAATTTAGAAAATTGCTTTCTAGTCACGTAAGTGAGGGGTATAGCTTCAACCCACTTAGTGAAATATTTGGTGGTGGTAAAGATATGTTTATCACCATCAGATGAAGTGGGTTTAATCTTCTTAATGAGGTCAAGTCCCCATGTAAAAAAAGGCCATGTTGTCAACATCAATTTTAGAGTTTTTGCTGGGGCATGAATCAAATTAGCATGTCATTGACATCTGTCACATTTCTTTACATATACAATGGCATTTACATCCATTATGGACCAATAATAACTAGTATGCAAGATCTTTTAAGATAGGATTTCCCCACTAGAATGGGCTCCACATACTCCTTCGTGAACTTCTCTTAACATTAATGTAGACTCTATCAAAGTTAAATAATAAAGTACAGTTCCATCAAAACTATGATGATAAAGGGTGGATCCCAGTAGATTATAATGAGTGGAATGATGAATCAAGGATTTGGTTTGTTTTCAAGATAGGTTAGGTGGCATAAATTGGTCATGAAGGTAGTTGTAAAGGTCTAAGTACTAGATAGAATTAGGACCAACAATATCATAAATCATGGCAATGATTGAAGGTTCATGAGCTGCTGTTGACAAATTCTTGATGAGGAACTGATACTCTCTAGATTTATCTATTTGTCAAATCAAAGAGCCAATAGTAGCCATGGCATCTACAGTTCTATTACTATCCCTTGGTATATGCTCAAACTGAATGTTAGTAATTTTCTTTTTAAGAGTGTCAACCATGTCTTTATATGGAACCAACTTGTTATATTTGGTCTAAAAATGATTCATAACTTGATTGATGATTAACTAAGAATCACCATAAACTTGAAGATGAGATATATTCCAATGCACTTCTTGTCAAAGTCTTGCAACAAGTGCTTCATACTTAACCATGTTGTTTGTATAAGGAAAGCTAATTCTTAATGATATAGGGATTAGATCCCCTTGTGGTGTAATAATTAAGAGTCCTACCCTTGATCCATGTACAGTGAATGAACCATCAAAATACAACTTCCAAGACTTCTCCTCAATAGGTGTATCAATGATGTTCATGATGGATTCATCAAAAAATGGAAACATGAGTGGTTGTGTGTCCATGAGAGATGCTTCAGCAAGTTGATTTGCAACAACTTGTCCTTTGATTTTTTTTTTTTTTGATTGACATACTCTATATCAAACTCACTAATAAGAATGATCCATTTAGCCATTCTACCTTGCAAAGTTGTTTTAGATAATAGATACTTGAGTGGATCTAATTTTGAAATGACCATAGTTTTATTATTCAATATGTAATGATGCAATTTTTGAGCTATGAAAACCATGGCTAGACAAGATTTTTCAATAGGTGTATAGTTATGTTTATATGTAACTAAGATATGGATTAAGTAGTATATAACATGCTCCTTTCTATTGTAATCATGTTGAGCCAAGAGTGCCCCTAGGGCATGATCGGTAGCTGATAGTTATAATAAGAATGGCTTTCCTGGCATAAGAGGTAATAAAATAGGTAGATTGACAAGATAATCTTTAAGCTATTAAAAAGTTATTTAGTAGTAATCATCCCAGTGAAATGCAACTCCTTTCTTTAAAAGGTGCATAAATGGATCACATTTGTATGCTAACTTAGAGATAAAGTGTCAGATGAACTGGATCTTACCTTATAAACTATAGATTTGCTTTAAATTAGTTGGTGGTGGCATCTCATTTATAGCATAGACTTTAACTGGATCGACTTAAATACCTCTAAGAGACATGATGAAGCCAAGTAGTTTGCCTAAAGTTACACCAAATACACATTTCTTCATATTGAGTCTAAATTTTTACTCTCGTAGTCTTTCAAATATCTTATTTAGCACTACTGGATGGTTGACCTTGGTCTTCAATTTTCTTAATATGTCATGGACATAGTCTTCAACAATATCATGGAATATGATAGCTATGGCTCTTTGATATGTAGCTCCTACATTCTTAAGGCCAAATGGAATCACCTAATAGCAAAATGTGCCCCATGGAGTGGTGAATGTTGTTATATACTAATCTTCTAGCACTATTATGATATGATTGTATCCTGAAAATCCATCAATGAGTGAAAGCATTTCATAACCTACCGTGGAGTCAAAAATCATGTTGATATTAGGAAATGGAAAAACATCTTTAGGATAAGATTTTTTGATGTCTCAAAAATTAATACAAATTATGATTCCTTCAAGATTTTTATTAATAGGTACAATATTATATATCCATTCAGAGTAGTCAATAGATCAGATACATCCTGCTTCTAAGAGCTTTTCCAACTCTTTCTTTACCAATACAACAATGTGAGGATGCATCTTAGTAGCTTTTATTTTACCAATTTAGCATCAAGATTAACCATAAGGTGGTGTAGAACCAAGGTGAGGTCTAATCTTGACATGTCAGAATAGGCCCATGTAAATATATCCACAAACTCTCTCAATAGAGCTGTAAAAATGCCACATTCCTCTTAAGTGAGGGATGCACCTAATTTTATCCATTTTAGGTTCGATAGAGTCCTAATGTGTACCTCTATTGTATCTTTGACTAGAAGAGTCGAATCATCTTCTAGGATAATAGGCAACGACTTGAACTATTGGACTATGTCAAGGTCCTCTATTAGGACTTGCTCTTCAAATTCTTCTAGGCATGATGAATTTGAGTCTCCTAATGGGAGATTTGGCCATGTAACAAAACAATCAAAAATTCTTAGAGAATTTGATCAAATACTTCTTGTTGCTCAAAACTGAACTCAAATCTACAGGCAAGTTCATCGTTGGTGGTCTCCTAGTCTAAATTTGAAGACAAATGAACACCCCTATCTAATGACACCTGAAATAGGTTTTCACGACCAGAATAGCCTTTATCTTTACTTTTTCCCTAGTAAAAAAGTGCCTCAAAGAGGTTTTCACTTTGGAACCTCAATTTTTTACTTATTTATTTTTGGCTAAGGGTGTTCACTCGCTCTCCAAAATAGGTTGCAGGATCTAATGTGATTGAGAAACCTGATTTGTGATCTTCCAATGGAACATTGTCTCTAAGGCCTAAGAAATCATAGAATTCCTCATCATTCTATAACTCATCAATCGATAGAATGGATTCTTGTTGGTCCCAATCTATCAATTGGGGATAATATAATGGTAATGGATTGTGATGAATGGCTTGGGTAAGGGTACACATTGCATTATTATCAAATAGGTTGGTTTCAGCTAGGTTATCAAAGGAAAGGCTATGATCAGACTCTACTTCATTATCGACATCATCATCACTAGTCATTGGTGATGGATTTTGAATAAAATATGTGGGGTCACCCCCAAGTAGTTTAAATCCAAGTCCATAAGGTCTTTCATACTTAGTCATGGAAATTGGCTCGATAGTTCCTTACTAATTCAATTTGAGGCCTCTTCCTTCATAATTGTGATGCTTCATGATCCTATTGAGAATAAGATACTTTGCATTTTTATAAAAATCAGCTTGGTCATTGTTGTATAACCATGATTCATTCCCTTTAAGAGGGTTAGGTCCTAGGCCAGATGCTGGTACAAATGTGACAGGTCCCTTAGCTTTATTCTTTCATTGCCAATGCATATGTGGCATGACCTTAGGTCTCCCAAAGGTTTTAAAATTTTGAGGAAGATTGGTAATGTGAAATGTATTAAGGGTCACATATTATCCTAATCCATTATCTGAAATGGTGAAATGATCAGAAGCTTTAGGAGGTGGCATGTGGGAAAGGGAATCTAAAGTATTAGGATCTATACAATTATCTTGTGAAGGATTAATAAGTATATCCTTTCCTTTATCCTAATTTGGATTTGGATTCATATCATACTAATAATTATATATTTAAAACTTAACTTCAAGATGATTATAGTGCTCATATGGATGTAAATCTCCCAAAATATTCACCTCCATCGCTGAGTGGGAAAACTTGATACATTGGTGTGGTGTTGATGGGACTACATGAATATCATGTAACCAAGGCCTACCTAGAAGCATATTATATGATAAATCAAGATCCAACACATGGAAAATTGTATCATGGGTCAAAGGCCCAATGATAACTATCAAACTAATGGTGCCTTGTGATTTTCTTTCTCGATTATCATAGGCTTTGATAGTTATTGTTTATGTCTAGAGATCTATCATTATGTACCCAAGAAGTTTGAAGAGTTTGAGGGATACTATGTTGAGGCTAGATCCATTGTTGATAAAGACACATTTTAATTTATGCCATATGATACAAACTTCTATGTAAAATGTGGTTATTATGGAGTGAGCCAAGGGAAGACATATTGCTTTGGTTGAATGTGACTTGTTGGACTAGAGCTAGGTGTCCAACCAAAGCTTGAAATTTATCAAGGGATATGTCACTAGCAATAGTGGATTGGGTTGTGGATTATTGATGTTCGTAGCAAATATAAAATAGAAATTTGTGCTGGTGTCTTCTATAATTGTTCCACAATATCAAACTTCTTATCCTGGTTAGTAGTGAATGGTTTATTCTGAGGCTGACCGGTTAGTTAAATGACATGTAAGGTGGAGGATGGTTTTGGTCTTGGGATAGTATTCTTTGACATCTAAATTGTGATTGTAGAATCAAGATTAGATATTAGATCATTATTGATAACTGATGTTGGAAATGGTGTGGGACTAAATAGGACAAGTATCGATTGTTGGTGCACTTACATATGGTCACATGGAAAAAATAGGTTATCACTATAAGATCCAAAAGTGGAAATCCTATTTTACTAGTTTGCTTGTATGCACTTCCAAGTCAAAGAAGGATTATCCATGTGATTTGGCTAAATATTATTGTTTAGCAATGGTCTAGGTTGATTAGTGCTTGGTCTAGGATTAATGGAAATGGTATTAATGCTACCCCTTGTAATATGAACTACAACCCTATTGTAGTCATGTGTAACTACATGGTAGGTTTGTTGGTTTTTACCATTCTAACCTTGGTTTTGTCCATTATTTTGTCATTGTGGATTTTGTTACTAATTTTGTTGACTTTGCTAGTTTGGCCTTTGATTTTGATACTATTGATTTTGCTACTACACTTGCCATTGTTGTTGTTGATGATTATTCTACTACTATTGATTGTTATGTCATGGAAAGGGTTTTTGATAGATCCCAAGAGTTTTATTGGAAGTGGAAACACCATTATCTAGTTTTATCTCCCAATTCTTCAACATATTTTCAATTAAATTCTTGATTTAGACACATCTTCATAGATTATGCTTGTTGACCCAATGATAGTCACAAAATTCATTTTCATGGTACCAATCAAGATAAGGAATGCCTTGTGGATAATATTTTGGTATGGTCCAAATAATTATATTAGAAGTAGAAAGATTGAGAAATATAGACTCAATAGGTTATCCTAGGTCACTAAAAACACAATGTGTAGGGATGGTTCTTCTAGGAGGAGGGGTTTGCAATGGTAAAGGCCATTATATTTATTGTGTAGGTCTCAATTGTTGTGCTTGTAGCATTGGTTGGAGAGGTTTTTGGGTAGGAGTAAGCTAAAAAGGTGGTGTAGATGAGGTCTACATGGTTTAGACATGATGAAATTTGGTTACTCTATTTCCCACAACATTCCTATTTCAATTGAATTGCTTTAGTCTTTCATGATTATTGGCTTGTGCAAATTGTGATGCTTACACGTGGATGGGATGATGGTCATTTCCATGATTTATACCTTGATTTTGATTAGTTAAATTAATATTGATGACCCCTTTATTGATGAGTGCCATCTCAATCAACAAACCTTTATCAATGATCTTTTTGAATGTATGCACACATTAGAGTTCTAGATGATAGTCTATCTCACTATGCAAATTTTTAGTAAACATAATAGATAATTATTTATATATTAAACTATGGGTCACACGTCTTGCAAGGGCTCTCCATCACTGTAAATAACTTGCAAAACTCTCCCCACCTTTTTGCTTTGCTTGTGTCGAGTCTACTAATGAAATCTCATGCTCGAGATTATAGGAAAAGTGCTGCACAAATTTATCAAAAATATCATCAAAGTCCATTACTAAATTCTTGGAAAACTTCAAAGACCAATCCAAGGCTTGTCTAGCTAAGCTCCTTGGAAAAAATAGCAAAAGGTCTATATCACTATATGCCATTGGTTGACATGTGACAAAGAATTTAGTCAAATGGGCCATAGGGTCACCTTTCCCTTTGTATTTATCAAATTTCAGTGGTTCATATCCTAGAGGAAATCATATCTACAATTAATATATATTGAATGGATAGGAACATACGTCATCCAATTTGAGATTTTTAGTCTGCTTCCCCACTTGAATGGTATTAATTGTATCCTTCATCTTTTGAATTATTGGGATAAGAAACTAGAAGGGATATTGGTTTTAGGGATAATGTTGGTTTGGGTAAATGGCTGAGAGGTAAAAAGTGGAAAACTTTGACTAGGGTATGATGGAGACACCTATTGGGTTATATTGGCTTGGTTTGGGAATGGATCAAGAATACGCATACATGGATTGGGAAGTACTTGAAATTACACATTTTGTTGTGTGATATTCTAGTTTGGGTTGATGATAAAAGTTTGACCTAGTGGATTTTATGGTTGGGATGGAGGGATATAATTATACTATTCCTACTGTGATTGAAAAGGGACATGCTGCCAACTAATCAAACCTTGTTTTTGAGTGGGAACTTGTAAACCAAGACCCTATCTCTAAATTTGTGGCACATTTTGAACTAATGGTTGTCTAGTAGGTACCTGAGAAACATGGGGACCTCTTTGTTGCATGAATCCCTATGAGGAAGTGAAAGTAGGTTGTAGATTCAACATCTATCATTGACCAATATTTACATGTTGCTGACTAGTCATTGCTAAGTTTTAGACTGGCATATTAGTCTGTGATTGAAAAGGTATGTTCAATGTTACTTCGTGAGGTGGAATATTAGTTTCCCCTAGTTAAGGTGGCAATGTATTCATCTTTTTTTGCATTGATACACTAAACTATGTCTACTATTATGGAATACCACTTGCTACTTATGGAAGAGGAGTAAGATTAATCAAATTTGGTCATTGATATGTGATATTGGTCATTATTTGATTATCTAATCTTATAGGTTGTACACTTGAGGAAGCAACTAGTTGAGGCTAGGGTAGAAAAACTCCTATTCCTTGGTATGATGACCTATTTATGGGATTAACTATAGGCACATGTTGTTGGCTAGTTGTTTGTGTGTCAGTACCACTTTGATCAAGATTGGATGTTGTTTGCACATTGTCTACTATGTTTGGATCACTATTCAGTGTAGAAGTAGAAGACACTTCTTCAATAACTGGCATATGTATCAAGTTATCTATCAAAGAATTTTATACAAATGGGTTGGAACTTGGATTCTCTTGTCTATTTAATTGCACCAACACTCCTATTGAAGCTACTAGGTTAATGAGGGGTTTACTCACCATGTTCTTCTGATTGAAATCATGTGCTAAATTCAAGTAGGTTTGGTATGTTGTTTGCATTTGGCTAAATTGATCTTCCATGATTTTTTTGCCTTGATTGGATATATTAGGGCCTTGGTACATTTTTTGGACTAGAGCCATGGGATTTCTAGAAGAAACATGTTGATCGTAAATGATATTGTGGGGCACTCTTACTAGACTTGGTAAATTTCCATGAGGGAAGTCTACTGGAAACTTAGCCCCTACCTCTATGGCCCTAACCAAAATCTCATCTTTGTTCTCTAAAAAATGTTGCTCAAACAAAAATGGATCATATGTGGAAGTTGTATTAGTAAAATATATTTGTTGAAGTATTGGCTCATCTACTATGGGTATTGTAGTTAAGTATTATGTGGTTTATTCTTGGTTATATTCTATGTAAGGTGGTGTGTTAACCAAATAGTTATCTAATGGATCTTGGCTTTTTTCCCCTAATTAAGTATTATAAGATGGATAAGAATCCATCTCATAAGCATTGTTATCCACATAGGTGTCTTGCACCATTTATTTATGTGCAACTACATTACTAATTCTTGGATTGTACATGAGTCCACTATGAGTGTATGAATACATGTTGGGATCCATAGTCAATGCTTGGTGATAAAAGGTCAAAGATTTTTACAAACTCTAAAAAGGATAGGATCTAAAACAAATGATGCCTTTAACTTGGTCTAGATTTGTCAAAAGGATCAAAAGGTTTATACAAATATTTGTGAGGAAACAAACTAACATGAAGTATCTAACATTTCACTATTCACACAAAGGTAAGCAAGTAAATGGACTAAAAATTGAAATGCTAAACTCTAAGGTCAAAGTGTTTCAAATCAATCTAATCTAGGAATTTAAAAGTTGCTACGTCTTTTGGCCAAATGCAATGCCAAAATCTAGGATCAACAAGGCATGTACTAGGACTCTTGGCCAAATGGCATCAAAAGTTAGACTTTGAAATATAAATGAAAGTTTTAATCTAACAGATTTGAAATACTCCTAACAAACACTAGGCATTTCATTCTTGGTCATGAAATTGGTCAACTAGGTATAAGGTATGAAATACTAGGAACTTTGGTAATAGTTTATTTTTTGATAAATAGTGGTATAAGACTTGCTTCTTTTGACAAATAGGATATACAAAGGTGAATAGTATAACTATGCTTTAGATAAGGATCAAAAGTACACTTGGATTGGTCTAAAAACATAGGAACCAATTTGAAATTCTATGCAAGGTCTATGAAACAAAGTTTGAAATGATTTGGGTAGTGTAACGATGTTATACTACCCAAAAGGTATGATAAAAAAAGTTTGTTTCAAGGACTCTCTAAGCCAAAGACATTTTTCCTCAATTTTGACAGCATAACACTACCTTTCTTGCATCAAAATGTTGTGGTGTATAGACTTAAAGTGTAAGTGTTTAGCACAAAATGGCTTAAGTCTATCAAGTGATGATAATGATTATGAGTATTAAATGACCTTCAACCTAAATTATAAATTAAACCTAAGTTCCCTCAAGTTTAGTGCAAATGGTGAACCCACTTACACATCAACCCTATAAACTTGTAAAGGTGTAATTATGAATTTAAATTATAAGTGTATGACTTAAACAACTTTGTTAAAGGTCTAGACTCAATTGGGCAGCATAACTACACCAAAGTGGATTAGATGACTCTCAAGATTATGATGAAATTTTGAACAAGGCAAATAGATGATCTCACATGGGTATCATAATGCCTCTTTGTTCAAAGGAAAATTTGGACTATGTGTTTGGTTTGGATTTTTTGTTTACACCAAGTTATGACTCCAAACAAGACTTTAATCTAGGACAAGACCAACTAATTAATTGCCTTTAAATCCTAAACTAAAAAAGTTGCTTGGTACTATTATAATCCATAAATATACATCATTTGAGAGGATTTAAGTGTTTAACCAAAAGTAAATGCACATTATATAGTAGGGTTTTTACAACCCCCTTCTTTTCTAAAATGATAGTACTACAAGATGGACCTTGAGGTGAATATTGCACCAACAATACTTCCAAAACAAGTGGAGATTTGTCTAAAATCTAACAAGTTTTTGAATGATTTAGGGGAATCAATTGCACAATGAATTTCATGCCAAACAATTTAAATGAAAAGCGTAGATTTTGTGTATGTATCACTTGGATTATTGAAAAGAGGTCTAGTCCTTTTTACAACCACTACATAATGTTGTTCACTTAGTGTAGTGTGATGTCCAAAGTACCACTACATCCTATGTGCAACTCTAAAAGAGTCAAATAAAGTCAATGTCGGGAGATGAAACCCCAAGTTAAAGCTTCCGTAAAGAACTTGAAGGAGGTGATGAAGTCCCCCTCACAAGCTAAGATTCATAAAAACAAACAAAGAATGAAAATAGAAAGACTTTAGGGTCAATTTCAAGGTCACCCAATCTTTAATGATTTTTTAGGGAGTGTTTTAGATGACTTTCTTTCTAAGCCTTGGACTAGGCTAATTTCAATAGGAATGACACTTTTGATTCCAAGGCTTCCTTATAGGGGACAAATAGAAGAGCATACATGCAACATACCTCTTTTTTCTAAACAAGATTAATCTAATCAACTATTGTAAGTAAGAATTGACAATTGTGTTCAATTTTAAACCCAAATGAAATGTTTGGTGGTTTCCATTTGACCCCTTGGTCTTAGTTGCAAACTTTGAAAATATTTACCAAAAACATCTAAAAATTCTTTGTTAAACACCAAAACAAGGTTCCTAATCAATTTTTAAGCATGCAAAAGTGATTTAAACATGTTTTGATCAAATATCCCACTTGGTCCTATAGCAAAATCGTTAGCATGTTCTTTAGCTTTGAATCCCTTTTAAATTTGAAATAAGAAAATTTGGAAAAGTAGCTCTTGGGTCTGTGTTTCTTGAATAACACAGTGACTGACATCAGTCAATAGCACTGATGTTAGTTATAGCAAATAGAGATCTAATCGATGTTAGTTCTGTTGACCAATGTCGGTATTTCTATCAATGTTGGTTACTGTGTAAAAATTGTGGCAACTAAAAAATGAAAAAATAAAGTTAGAAAACCAATTTGAAAGAGTTTTAAAATCTCAAATAAGTTTGTTTAGGGTTGCAAAAGGATTTCTTTCATGTGTAGGATGCATCTCATCCCACTGGGTGTGCCATTATGTGATCTAGGAATTTGACTCAAGAGAAGATGGCTAGTATGGTGTTAGTTCCAAAATGAAATAAACAAACTAATAACATAACATATCTATGCCTAGACACTAGGGAGAGCTTAGTTAACAAAAGAAAATGACAAGCAAAACTAAAAATCAAGGAATGAAAACACAAAAATTCCTTTCACCTTCCTTGGATGCTCCAAATGCCTTTGTAATGGTGGCTTACTTGGCTTGTGCTTTAAGAGGTCTTCTTTAATGGAGTGTGGCTACCTTCATCTCCTCTTGGCACCTTGTGGTTTTGGCTTGGCTTGAATTGGAATCAATTTGGCATTATAACACTAGTTACTTGAATCTTTTTGAGACCAATCCCACATTATAAATTTGCACAAATTAAGCTTAGAAATGATGTTGTGAGGCCTCCTATTTATAGATTTTTGGATTTGATTAGAATCAACCTCAACCATCCATCTCAAGATTGAGATGTGTGGTTGAGGATTAATTCAATTTTTGGAATTAAGTTTGTAATTATCCTCATCATGGCATTGGAAGAAGGGGAAATTAAGAGGAATGGGAGGCATCATGGAGGGCATTGATGAGGCATGGAGGCATGAATCTTTATATTTGAGGCATTTATACCCTAGGGATGTCTTTCCAAGAAATGAGGTCACTTGATGATGCAAATATTCAATATTCATTTCCAAAACAAATTATTCAAAAAGTTTCCACTAAATTTTTGATTAGGCCTTTATTTGGGTTGATTAGATCTTAGGCATGGTTAATCACATTGTGCATAAATTACCCAAATTAATCAGAATGCCTTGTTATTGGTCATAAATTTGACTAGATTTTAATTATAAGTCCACATTAGATGTATTGGATGAATATTCTCATTTAGAATGTTGCCAACAAAAAATAACAATGGCACAAGTCTTGTGAAAAAGATTTGATAGAAAAGAGTAGTCCAGAGCATGCATGTAAAAATTTGGCATTTTGACTCGAAATGAACTGATCGAAGTTAGCTGGCCCATAAATTGCATTGCCCCATTTAGGGATACCCTAGCCAAAATCAACACTTGAATATGTCAATTTCACATCATTTTGCATGTTTTAGTTTGTTTAGGCCAAATTATGCATTTTAGATGGAAAATAGCCAAAAGCGTGATTGAAGGTTATCAATGGCCAATTTTAGGTGTCTATAGCTAACTTGGATAACTATTTTAACAAACTTGAGGGATAGAACATATCCATGCACTTCTATACATATGAAAAATGAGTATCAATATTCATCCTCTATCCATTTTCATACTTTTAACTGGTCAACTCTAATTTCTATAATAAAGCTTTAATAAATTAGCACTTTCTTTTAGGGTCTACTCACACACCTAACAACTCAAACACACCTAGAGGTGTTTGGGAGAGTTAGATACAACTTTCAATAGATTTATTGAGCATACCAATAAATTATAGGCACTTTTGATCAACATCTTCAACATTGGGTCCTTATTAGGGTTTCTAGGAGAGTTTAAACCTGATTCCATTATTAACAATCATTCATAAAACATAGGCCCTCAATCCAAAAAAATAAATAGAATTTTGAGCTAGGAAACTTACCCATCTACCATGAAATTCTTAGGTTCCCATGAAAAGGTTTGACGAGCTTATGAGCACAAGAAAATCCTTTTTGGGTTGAGAATCCTTCATTATGTGCACTTGAGAAACCTAAAAACCACTTTTCATGCCTTGTCCTTCAAAATATGACCTCAAACTACATGAAAAAACTTGAAAAAAACATACTTTACATCTAACAGTGCTTACATGAGCTCAAACACATTTAAATCTAATCAGAACCCTCATAAGGCCAGACTCTATCTTTGCTCTCTAGACTTTGACCTGAAAAATACATTAGGCCTTAAAATTAATCTTCATGCCTCTTTCCATGTGCTCTCCACATCACTCACATACTCAAATAACCTTTGTCATGATTAAATAGTTCCATAAACCCTTCATATGCCTTGATAATAGATAATAAGGCCTCATTAGGTGAAGAAAGGTCTAGAAGTGGTCTACGTGAAAACTTGGTATGAAGGTCCTAGCCCTATTAGATCATCTTGAGACTCTCATGAGTGATCGAATGTGTCTAATACATGCTTAATAATACTCATAAAACAACTCATGCTTGTGTTCACTCATCTCACCAAGCCACCATGATCATACCTTCTTACAAGGTCTTTTCATGCCATGACTAGGTTTAGGCTACTTAACGACCTATACTTTCATGCAACCATAAGGAATTAGTTGCCTTAAAATTCTATCTTTTGCCTTTAAATTATATTTCATGATAACATCCTTTAGTGGAAACACTCCATCAATGCCCTTTGTCACATCAACACCCTGCCAACTAGGCACCCTCTCTCAATGAAACCAACATCATGCAAGATGTACCATTGACATCAATGACAATATTCAATACTCATATCTCATTATGGTATCCCATTCAAAATTATATTTGATAATGGTAGATCATTAAAAAAAATTAAATCAATTTGTACCCATTAATGCATCAAAAAATAATTCTATACCGTATACTACTTGCAATAAAATGACCAAGCTAAGGCTTATAATAAAACCATTATCAATATTCTAAATAAGATTATCAATGGCATTGGTTTTAATTGACACTTACAAATATTTAACACCCTCTAGGCATACTATACCAAATTATGTACTCCAACATGAACTAAACCCTATTCACTTGTTTACATCACTGAATCCAGTCTTCCTATCAAGGTCAATTTGATTTCTCTTTAAATTTCATTACATCACATCATCGATGAAAAAGACTAAAAGGTACCTCTCTTGCAATAGCTATACCTACTTGATGGAAAATGCTTGGCCACCTTGAATAATATTCAGGCATATTAGAATATATTAAAGGACCAATTTAATAAACATGTTAAGCATAATGAGTTTGAGCTTGGTAACTGTGTGTTAAAGGAGAATCAAAATAAAGCTAGTGTTGAAATAAAGAAAAATGAAAGTTCCAATCAAACTAGTTAGGGACCAATGTAGTTTTTTCTAACTATGGTTATGAAGCATATAATGTCACCACACTAGAAGGATATGAACTTGATGAACCAATGAACATAATACACCTCAAAAAAATTTACACCTGAGGGACTCAAATTATTATCTACAAAGATTGTTTAAGTTATGCCACATTATACAGACTCTTTATACTATATCCTATAGCATTCTACCATGCCATTAACCTTAGCTAGCTAGTTATTTTTACCTAACCCTACCTATCACATTTAGCCTTATTTCTAATTCATTTTTACTTTAGGCACGTTTAGTGATTGATGACAGATTCAACTTTAGTAGTTATTTTAGAATTAAATGTTTGAATGGAAGTCTATGCAATTAGTATGACAATGGTCCTAGTAATTACATCATTCATTTGTTGTTATGTTCTATACTCATGCTACTAATTATAACCTCTTATGGGCAAATTAGTACCACTAAACATTTTCCATTATTTCTTAACTTTAATTGCTTGTGGGAAAATTAGGAAAAACATCTTTACCATGCATTTTTACATCACCTTCCATCATTGTTTCCATTTACCTTTCCATTTGTCTATACCTAAACTTGATAGTAATTACCTGGATGCCTTTTGTGTAGGTGGAACAACAATGACATGAGGCCCTATGGGACTATGTAGGCAGCACTCGATTCACATTGAGGTCAGGTCAATCACCCCTTTGACAAGCTCTCACAATTTTGTGAGAAATTTAAGATGAACACTCTTGCCATTTCGTAAGCATTTTAAGTTTGAACGCTCTCACCATTTTGTGAGTAACCTAAGACACACTCTCACTATTTTACGAGTTGGACCATTATATATCTCTTAATTCTTGATTTAGTTGATATGCCTAAAAAATTCTAAAAACATTTGAAATAGCTAAAACCCCTAAACATTTATAAAAAGTACCTAATAATATACTAACAAACATAAAATCATGAAAATTAGCTTACAATTTCCACATGAGATATAAAACTACAATTTTTTTGGGATGGGCCATCTTATCTGTTCAAATTCATTTCTGGACCACCTTAGCCTTTTTCCTCCCATTTATGGGAGGACTACATCTTCCCAAGGCCTATACAGATTATGTAGTTAACACTTGGATACATGTGGTATCTCGGGTTAGATCAGCCACACCTTTTATTTTTCAGCCATGCCTTTGCCTTAAGGATCTTAGGACTCCTAACTATTTCATAAATAATCACTATCATTTGGTTTCCCCATCCTTATTGGTCTTAAACTCTATGCTCTCACCATTTGTAGAGTTCATATTATGAGGATTGTGCATTCAAAATCGATGCACTAATAACCACATGGATTTTTTATGCTCTCAGCATTTTTGAGTTATTTTTTATTTGAATGTTCTCATTGTTTTACGAGCTTATTTTCATTCCAAGCCTTAGATGTAGTAGAGAATATGAATTATTAATTTCATTCATTTGTGGATACTCATCTTTTGTCTTTTAGTGTGGTTTTATCCAAAACCATACTCTTATACTTATGTGATTTGTTTGTGTTGACACTTTCATGAATGTGAACACCATCCCATTTTTTCTCATGCATTACCTATTTTGAGAGATCTTTCTCATTTTCCTCTACAAATTAATCATGTTTTCATTATCATCATTTTCTTCTATCCCATATCTGACGAGAACTACATTTGGCCTGAAGTTCACATTAGATCTTGTGTTTATGGAACTATTTATGCAACATCCACTTGCCTAATACATTTGGAGTTAGCTCAACTACCCCTTCCTTTTTTTATACTCCCCCCCCCCATTTTTTTTTCATTATCTCCTATAGCCTAGGGGAGATGACCTTTTTGATGTCTTATCTGTGGCATTACTTATGGTCCGGGGACAATGTTTGTCATCTTTTTGTGTTGTTATTTCACTATAGCCTAGGTTCAACCTTGTGCCAATTATTTTTGTGTTGTTTTACCTATGTCATTGCTACCTAGCTTAGGGGTCATCCTGTCACCAAGAGTAACACCTTTATTACACATGCACAAACAATTTGTTTTATATTTGTACTAACATCATGATTAACCATTGTTTGTGTATTGTTGATTGTTTACCTTAGTTGATTTGTTTTTGTGTGTTTATATTAGTTTCTTTCTTGAATTTTTATTTACTTTTGGTTGTTTAGTTATTTTGATTATTTTGTTTTATTTATGTATTTCTTTGTTTGACTTTTTTATTTGTTCATTTGTTTATTTTATCTGTCTTTATTTGTTCTCTTTGTTTTATCTTGTTTATATTAGTTGTTTGTTTTTTATTTGTTTATGCCATGGTCATTTGTTTGTCTATTTTTATTTATAAGTGTTTTGTCATAATGTTTTTTATTATTTTGTTGTTGATTACTTATGTTTTTTCATGTGTCATTTGTTTATTTGTTTGTCAATGTTTTGTTTATTGGTATTTTATTGTTCATTTTTGTTTATTATTTTTGTTTATTGGTGTTTTATTATTTATTTGTTTGATTTTTTATATGTTTGTCATATTATTGTTTGTTCATAGCCTCGCTTGTTATTTTGTTTATACAATTTGTTTATTTATTTTATTAGTTTTATTTGTTTACTTATTTTTGTTTGTTAGTTTGTATTTTTTTATTTGAATTTTTTTATTTTTTTCATTTATTTGTATTTTTTTTGTTATTTTGTTCTTATTTTTTTATTTTGTTATTGTTTTGGCATTTTGACCTTTTTGTTTCTCAGTTGACGTAATATTATTATATTTTGTTTACACTTAAGTCTTGATTATCCATATCATGTACTTAGGTTGTGAAATTTTTGTATTTAGTCTTACACTTAGTTTATTTGTTATATTTACATTTAGGATTTTATTATTCATATCTTATTCCTAGGTTATTTATATTTACATTTAAATTAAGTTTTCCATGCTTAGGGTATATATTTCCATTTTAGTTGTTTATAACTATCATGCATAGTATCACAAGCTAAATAAAAAATGTGCATGCAGATTCTATCATAACAATGAATGGTAATACTTATTCGATATATTAAAACTATCCAACTACCCAAGCACATTTATAAATCCATGAGTAATAAAAAATAGAAAATATGATTTATTAGGTGTTTATATAGATTTGCATCTATGAATAAACATACATATGAGTCATAAAACATAATCAAATGATAACAAATAGAACAACATCTCATAAACATGGCAGATGCAAGAAATAAATAGATCACACATGATCATAAACATCAGCAATGTTAAACATCCATAATTCTAATCAATGTTAATCAATGCTAAACATGAAATGAACAACCTAAGCATGGCATCATATATATGTCAAGAATATCATATGAATGTACATCAGCCTTTGAGGACCCAAAAATGAATGTAAATTTATCTCAATTTTCATATACATATAGGATATATAAATATCATAATGGTATATAAAAACTACATCCATAAGTACTGATATAATAAGTATAATGCTATGTGAAAAAATATGCCAAACTACCAAAATTCCAAGGTCCATATGTTCAAATTTAGATCTGTGTATCCATAGGACTTGTAGTAGGTGGAGGCCTTGGTGACCCTGATGTTCCTAATGGTGTTGGTTGAGTTTGATGAATAGAATATCCCAAGGCACATGTAACATGAGTCCTAGTATGAGACTAACTAGATCTACTCACTATCTTCTTGCATCCTAGATCTCAAATGTAATAATCTACTGATCCTAGATGGTAGACTCATAAGATCGAAAATAATATGATGCCTCATATTTTGACTAAAGGTACTCCAAAACCATCTATGAGAACTTCACATTTATAATATCTCCCTAAGCTATATCTCATTCTCACCTGAGCCTATCCACAATATTTAATGCTTAATCTCACTCACTAATGGATTGATCTCTCTTTTTCATGAGTTGGCCATGTACCTACACCAACATATATATCTCACCCTTCAACTAGGAGATCTATAACTAAAGTAATGGCATATCACCATCTTTCATATCTAAGGTGTTCTATAAATCAGTCACCTTTCACTGTAAACCTACAATATTGTGTACTCATGAAATGATCTCTTACTCTAGCATGATCATACCTCTACCTGCCATAGCCATGCTTAAAGTCCTTACCTAAACTAGATCCACTTATGTGCTTGAATTCCTTACTTAGCCTAAGCCAACTTGTGCCACTATAACAACTACCATGATAGGATCTAACACCATCAAATCTAGACCACCATCTCTATCTCCATCCCCATCATCTCCATATCCATCTACATATCCCTCATTATCTCCTCCTTCAAAGCCACCACCATCATCATCCAAGCCTCACTACCATTATCCTTCTAGGTTCTACCACTATCTCTCAATGTCTTGGCCTCCATTTCCTTGATATACATGGGTACCTGACCCCCTACCGAAACTATAACTACATCATCCTTAGGGCATACATATACCCACCAGTGTATATAATCTGGGGTGACCTTTACATCTATAGATCCTCTTTCATAATCCCAAGAAACCAATAGTACACTGATATATCTAACTTTAGAATCACTCCTTGGGATCATAGGAGTATCTTGACTGATCTCTTATGTAATATGGGAAAACCATCTTGGCCCCTTAAGAACATCCTACATGTATATAAACTACCTAAGTACCTGATCAAAGTGGTGCTCATCTATAATATGGGACTATCTACCAGTAAAAAAACACCTAGTGGTCATAAAATATATGTACCATCCATCCCTAAACTATTACAATCGATATGTAAGGTATGATCTCTAAATGAAAAACTATGGTGTTAGATCATTGAACATCCAATGATAAAATGAGATGACCCATTGTGACCATGTTTTTTGGATCTTATTTCATTACACATATATTTTATTAGGTCTTTTAGATCCCATACTCTTCGTATCCCTAATGACCACTTAATCAATATGTGCTCCTAACCCTAGACCATCAACATAGTTTAAACCTTGATACTGCATCCACCTTGATATTATATCAAATGTATATCTTTATAGAGATGTATTAGGATAGTTGGCCCTTAGGTAAAATGTGTAGAATCCTCCAACATGATCCTCACTACCCCACCTAGGCCCATATGGAAATACCGTCCACTCTTGTAAATAAATAAGATGCCACTAAGAATGGACATGAGAACAAAAACCTCCCTATCAATTAGAACAAGTGGTGTGGGATACCCAACAAGTAAATCATCTGGTTGAATGTTTGTATAGGTCTTAATGAGGTCTATATCAACCTCCACCTAAAACATGGGGATACCCTGATAACTACACAAGTCATCAAGAACTACCTACTACTATATTGGTGTTGTCAAGAATAATCTCCATCCACACATAGGTAACTTGAGGATATGCTAGGTACCCTCAAGTGTCATAATAACTTATCCAATAAGCAAGTGAAATGTGGATGTCTCTTTGTGTCAGCACTTAGTTAGCATGCTCAAATAATCTTGATCAACTTAGATGACTAACATCCATGTTATGTCATGAAGATACAACATCTACAAAAAAAACCAACCACGTCCTTTATCTAAATTTATGGGGTTCACAGTTAGTGTGACTATAGTTCTCAATACATCAGGACAACCAATCTCTCTTGAAATCAAAAAAAATTAGTATCAACCTAAATATATGTAGATACTTAAGCCTAAGCCTATCCTACTTAGTTGAATCTCTCCCAGAGGTAGGACCCCTTTTGTGTCCTTAAAATAAGTGTTTTTGGCTTCCAGGATGAAGCTAATATTTTCTAAAGGGTAAACCTACCATTTAGGTGATATTTCACTTTTTTAGTTATATAGTTGTTTTTATTTTCATGAAAATGGTGAATTCACCTAAAAATGGGTGAAATCTCCATTTCAGTGATTTTCACCCAATTTTGGCATTACCACCATTTCTAAGAATGGTGACTTCATGCAAATTATCCATTTTCCTTGGTGAAGTATATGTTTGGCCTAAAACACAAATTATAACTTCACCATTTTGATCTAAAACATGTAATAAATGTTATAAAATTAGCATTAATGATAAATTTGAAGTTAGTTATGAGTGGATTATTGTGTGGTTTCTGCATGTGCTCCCTCATCCATTCCAAAACATGATGCTAAGTTCTTCACATGCCATTTTAATCATCTCAATACTCAGGAAACTAAAACTAAAAATCTTAATTGGCTAAGGTGAAAATGAATTATTTTTCACCCTAGGGGTGAATATATAGCCAAATATTTGAATTTTTACACCCAAGGGTCTATAGTTCATTCCACACACTCTAATAAGTGTATTTCTCACATATATGGTACATATTACGTGTCATTTAATCCTACATGCCTTATTTTTTGGTCATATTGTAACCAGACCATATTTTTGGGCCTCTCCTAAGACCTATTTAATAACTTTATTTTTTTAACCTATACCTCATGTTTATTCAAATGTGCATCTTTGAGCTCACATTTAGGTTAGAAATGTGTTGTTATTCTTTTCCATCTCATTGTAAATCCATTTTAAAGAATTTTTGCATAAGCTACCCTTGCCAATTTACCTTAGTGTGGTACATTGTTTTTTTGATCAATCAATGAAAATTCTACCTTTTTGAGGCAAGCTCATTTTAAATCACAAGATTTAAATGTGTGAATGATTATAATCACCTTTGGGAAAATCATTCTTTTTTTACCAATTTAATGATTATAACCACATGTGTACAAGTCATTATTTTTGCATTCCATGCTAATGATCATAACTACATGGGTGAATATTTATTTTTTCCCACTCCACCCACCATACCAAGAGAAATGATTACGTTAGTGATTATAATTGCCTTTAGGCAAATCACTATTTTGTATTTAGTTACTGATTATATCTAGATTTGAGAAAATAAATATTCATCCCACTGTGCCACTTCTTGTAACTACCTTTGGGAAAACTAGTGTCACACCTTTTGTTACTGATTATAACCACATTTGAAAAAATTAGCGAATTCAATTCTATGACTAATTATAACCACATTTGGGAAATTTAGTAATTCCACCCCTATTACCACTAAATTATGTCATTTTATTCATTTTGAGGGAATGTTTGATGACTCTATTTTTCTGCCCTCCTCATGGGGGCATCAAGGGCTTATCAACCATAATTTTGGGAATGAACCATTCAATTTAATGACTCTTGCATTATTTGAAAAGACATTACTATGTATATGTCTTAAAATGCCTTCTCAAATAGGGGTAAACTATAGATACTTAGTCGAGGAATAGGGCCATGGGAAGTATTATTATAGGATCCAAGAGATTCCCTTGACCCAACATGGTGATCTAGACCCTCTTGCATTTCACAAGAAATAAGACTGGTATGTCTATAACCAATGGACTCAGTCCCTTTTTCACCATTCTAAGCTTAATTCATCTAAGGATGTTTCCATTTGGCCTCATGACATGATTTATTCCCCTGTTTGAGGTTATGAGGACCCTCTTACATGACTAAGGCCTGATGAGTTACATACGATCATTGATAATTACCATAGATGCCTTCAAGTGAATGAAGTGCACTATTCACAGCCTAGGAGTAGGCAACATGCTTACTTTAGAGATAGAAATTTCACCCATTTAGCTTTAAGTGACTCAACCAATTCTCATGTGAGTTCCCTACCTCTTTTTTGATAGGAGACTCTATAACAAGAACCCCCTCATGTGCATATTTTAAGACATAATTACTCCAACTCGGTGAGGCATCTCCATCATGAGGAGTCCTCCCATCTTCCTAATCCTTCCTTTAGAGTCTTATATGAGTGTGTTGATTTTGATCACTACCTTTAATCTAGAGATCCATGGGATGCCTATCTCAAGTATCAACACCCTCAAGTTGACCCTTATCTGATGGCATGTGACCTTCATCATAGAGACTCAAGTCTTTGTGACCATTTACATAAGTATGCCAAAACATCCCATTATCCTTGTAGGGAATGGTACCATTCCAATGGTCATTACCCACCTCATGGTAGGGATTATTTCTAGTATGAGCTTATCCCATATCAGGTTTGACCTCAACATCATCCCCTCCACAATCAGGGTTATGATGAGGTCTATTAGCATAGAAAAAATAATAACCACCATGACCCTCATGTTAGATATTATCACCAACCCATTATCAACCATGCCTATGAAGATATCTATAGGAATCCTCTATCCCCTTGGGTATGTGTTATTCCCCTTCCTACTCCTATCCTTGAACTACCTAAGTTTAATGGGACTCAGGACTCTAGTCCCATAGAACACATCATAGCATTTATGATGGCATGTATGGATTGAAAACAAGATGAAGTTATGATTTTTAAGCTCTTCACTCATTCTCTATAAGGCAAAGGTCTCATTTGGTTTTAGAATCTACCTCTAGATTCTCTCTCTAGTTTTTTGCTCCTTTTAGATGACTTCCTATAGTAATCTGATATCTCCAAACCTTTTAACCTTGGCATTTAATCACTTACCTCCATGGTGAAAGCCAAGGGTGAGTTAAACTTTGATTTTATGTGTAGGTGGTGCTCTTCCATCCATACGTACAAGCCAAGTTTCTTGGATGATCAGATTTATGACATGTTCATGTGAGCATTGAGGTAGGAGGTTCACCTTGAGGTCCTCAAACATGAGCCCACCTTGTATGATGAAGTTATTAGTGAGTGTCTGAATATTGAAGTCTTTAAGGTGTATATGAGCATGTGCCCTGTACCAACCCAAAATTCATCCTCTTCACATGATTATGATCATAACATGATTGATGTTAGTGTCACTAATTATCCTCCTAAGAATAAGGATAATAAGGACAGTTGTGAGGTGAATGCTTTAAGTAAGAATATAGATGAAAAGAAGTCTTTCAAATCAAGCATAACAAAACCATGAATGATATTTCCTTATGACCCCACCAAGTTATGCAATTTCCATTTGATAAAGGGCCACAATGATGCCAGTTTTACTACCTAAAAATTTAGTGTGTAAACTATTGATGCTGGAGATTGCACCCGGTGGCAGGAAAAACAGGTTCCTACCTTCTCCCCATAACATGGAAACTCCTCTCTCACCTGTGGGATGGCGAAGCAAGAGAGGAGAGTCTCTAGGTATGGGCTAGTTCCCTCTGATGTATCTTGTTTGTTTCAGGCAGTAAAAATAACGGATATACAGCTATATACAGCTATAAATTGGGGGGAATGAAAAGGGGGAAAAAATGCATGAAAACAAACTGCCTACACTAAAGAGGTGATACACCAAAATAAAGGTTGATCTTCCACATCCACTCTTAGAATCAAGAAAAATGCAAATATACTCTACACATATGGCAAAAGAACCAGGCTACTAAGACTAACAGGGAGGCTATAATGGAAAATACATAATAGAGGTTTACCAAGGTGCTGTGGAGTGCACACTTACAAGCAACTTCCTCTGTTCTATCCTTCTCAAATATTGCTCTTCTCCTTTCAGTTGCAGAACAAGTGCCTTGTAGATGGCTGGTCTGTTGGCATTATCCTATGAAGCATCGAAGATAATGACTAAACACAAATAATACTCATGACATACACATCAAATCTATCTAAGATGGAAGCAAAAACTGTATTTTATTGATTCAGGTGGAGAAATTATAGAGCTGTGCTCTTTACAAAATTGGAGAAGATGCTTAAAATGACCAAGTCTGTGCATTTATATGGGAAGAGCCAAGAGGATTCTCATTGGCCTTTGCTTGCAAGTGGCTATGTCATGTCTTCATTGGGAAAGGGAAAAACACTGTAGCTGATGTCATTCTGTTGGGACCATGCTTTTTGCATTGTCCTTTTCTCATTTTTTGTCTATGGCTTGTTTTTCTCATTTTCCGTGCTACTTCCATGCTGGCCCAGACTGCTGATAGGTCTCCCTTGCGGCCTTTGTATGTTCTGCGGACATTGTGTCAGGCTTTGTTAATCCCATGGGTTTGGAATGGGCTCCCGCAGCTATGAATTTCTGTGGACTGTGTATAATCCAAGGACATGACCCACGACCTTTATTAAGCCTTTTTATTCACCGCTCAATGTTGCTTAACCTTACCTTGACCTGCTAAATTTTTATGTCACGCTTACCTATCTGCTAGTCGGCCTTATTTCCATGGACTACACACAGTTAGCAGCTTGCCTCGCTTGGTATGTTCTCGGGTTTAAAATTAGCTGCAAGCTTTTGTTTGGCTTCTGCGGGCTTCGGCTGTCTGTGGACCTTGCTGTGCACGGTGAAATCACTGCTGGCTGCATGCGTTTGCCATGGGTGGTGAAATCACTGCCGGCTACATGCAACTGTCATGGGTGGTGAAATCACCGCCGGTTGCATGTTTTTTCCAGGTGTGGCAAAATCCCTGCCAGCTGTAATGTTTGCTGGGAGCGGCAAAAACACTGCCGACTGCTACGTTCCCTACCGTGAGCGGCAATCCCACTGCCGACTATTGTGTTGGCTGTCATCTCCTTTTCCCCACTGGCTGCTGGGCTTGGCAATTTCCCTGCCCATTGCTCCCCGCTTTGCATGCTTCCATGGACGTTTTTATTGGGCTCTTGTGGCCTATCATGCGTGGGCTTTTTTATGTTTATTTCATGGCTTTGTGTGTTTCACGGACAATTCCCCGTAGACTATTGACCGCAGATATTTTCCTGTGGACAAAAGTCCACAGAAATTGCATCCACGTTTTACCTTTGGTGTTACCCAGATTTGAACTTTACCTAGGTTATTTGCCTTTATATGTTGTTTTTTTGACCCGGCCCAGCCCAATGCATTTACGTTAAGCTAGGCCCGAAGGAATTCGAGACTTGGTTAAAATGTCATGAACTCGTTCAAACCTTGGACCTCAACCCAGACTATAATGAACCTGGGTCCCTTTCATTATGAAGTGTTGGCCTGCACTTAGGCGATGAACTCTGAACAAAGCAAGCGCTGGACTGATCAAGAACAAGGTCGTTAGACTAAAATGCTGAACCGAGCTAGACAAGGCCAATGGACTTTGAAGAAGACAAAACAAAAGCCAATAAATGAACCACTCAAAACAAAATATTGAACCAATCGTGTTGAAACAAGCAGAGAAATGCTGGCATTGAACTAAAATTTTGAACTGAACTATTCTGAAACAAAAGATCAAACCAAGCCGTTGAACTAAACTGTTCTAAACCCACTGATCCTAAAAAAGACTGGCCTTTCATAGCTTTTGAAGAAGGTGACCAAGATTTTTCCAGAGGGGCAAAATTGGGTCAACAAATTGGTGACTCACAGGGGAAGCGTGCCTGCTATGCTTAGAACCCAGTTGCCTTTGAATATCCATTGGGTGCGGAGTCGGATGGTAACTTTGAAAAGAGGTCACAACAGCCTTGATAATCCTAGAATCACACCTGAAACTTTCACCCCCATAGGTAAAAGGAAACACACAAGGCTAAAAACAACTAACTGTGTAAATTGCACTTAGGGAAAATAGGAAAAACAAAGAAAACTATGTACAACCAAACCAAAAATTAGTGGCAATGCTTCAGATGTATCCCGTTAACTGGGATACACAGTTCTTTGCCATCCAACTTGGAGAGTTAGAATGCGTTATGCTGCTTGCACTGAGTAATCATGTAAGGACCACTCTAGAGGGCATCAAATTTTGCATGTTTTTTGGGCTTAGCTCTATCTTTGTCCCATTTTAAGACAATGTCTCCTTTAGCGAAACTTTTTGATGAAGACTTCTTGTCAAAAAGTCTTTTCACTTGCTGTTGGCGACTGATCATAGAGACCATGGCCCGATTCCGTACCTCCTGGAGCTCCATTAGTTCACACAATCTAACCTCCATGCTACTTCCTTCTTCTAACTATAGCTGATGAGTGAGGTCCAGTCCTGGCAATTCGAGTGAGATAGGAAGCCTTGCTTCCCTTCCATACACAAGCGTATATGGAGAATTTCTGATTGATCTCTTTGGAGTGATTCGATCGGCCCATAGAGCTATTTTCAACTTGGCATGCCAAGTTTTCTAATTTTCTTCCATGGTCCTCTTTATAATCCTGATCATATTTTTGTTAGTGGACTCAGCCAACCCATTCCCCTGTGGGTAGTAGTTTGATGAAGTGTTGAGGTATATACCATACTTCAGTGCCCATTCACTTGTTTTGATTCCTAGAAAAGCCAAGGCATTGTCTGAAATTATAGTGGCTAAGACCCCAAAATGTGTCACTAAGTCCTCATAGAAATCTAGGACTACGCTTTCATTCACTTCCTTCAAAGCAATGGCTTCCACCCACCTGGTGAAATAATCCGTAGCAGTCAGGACCCATTTGTGTCTGGCACTGGAGGGAGGATTGATCATCCGTATGAAATCTAAGCCCCACTACATGAATGGTTGTTCAACTTGAATGGGTTGTAGGGGCATGGCAGCCAATTGCTATTTTTCATCAAAAAGTGCACACTTCTGGCACTTCCTTACCCAGGCATAGGTATCCTTGAAAAGAGTGGGCCAAAAATAGCCTGCTCTCATTATTTTTGCTGCTGTGGTCTTAGGGGCAAAATGGCCACCTGCTGGCCCATCTTGAAACTCAGCCAATACCTTGTCATCCTGACTGGGGTCAATGCATCTCAGGAAAACCCCAGAGAGATCCTTCCTAAATAATACTCCATCAATCAAAACATAAGGAAGGGACTGAAGTTTAAAATACCTTCTTCCAGCCCTACCGAGACCCTGTGGACATTCGCCTGTAAGAAGGAAACGCCTCATGTCCAGCGTCCAATCTCTTATGAAAGCTGGTTCTTCTGCAGTGGCTGCATCATGGATCAGCAAGCTACCTTCAGCTTTTTGTCCCAAATCTGTAGCTAGCTGTTCACACAGGCCCCTTCTTCTCACCAACTTGGTGATTTTGATGTCTATGTCGTACTCCATCACTTTGGTGATCCATCCTGCTCTTTTCTCATTTAAGTCTTGATTGGTCAAGAAATCTTTGATGCCAGGATGTGGAACCATGAGATGGATCTTGCTATTTGACAACATATATCTAAATTTCTTCAGGCTGCACACTACTGCCAAGACTTGCTTCTCTATGTAGGTGTACCTAGTTTTAAAGTCCTCTAACCCTTGGCTGAAGAAGGCGAGTGGTTGCTTGAGGTCATCACTGTTTGCTTGAGTAAGCATAGCAGATATTACTTCTCCATTGCTAAAGGTATAGAGATTGAGGTCTTTATTGAAGTTAGGGCTGATTAGAGCGGGAGCCTGGGTCAAAGCCTATTTGATAGTTTCAAAGCTGTCTTTTCTTGGTGTTGTCCACTTGAATTCCTCACCCTTCCTCAACATAGAGGTTAGGGGTTTAACTATTTCATCAAAATTCAGAATGAACCTGTGAATGAAATTTATTTGGCCAAAAAAACTCTGTAGGCCTTTCTTGTGCTTTGGTAGGGACATCTCCAAGATGGAGCAGACTCTCTCGGGGTCAATAGACAAACCTTCCTTGGACACAATGTGGCCAAGAATTTTCCCCTCATGAACAACAAATACACATTTCTTTGGATTTAGGGAGATGCCAAATTCCCTGCACCTCTCAAAAATCTGCATGAGGTGCTCCATGTGCTGTCCCGCCTCCCTAGAGAAAACTGTTATATCATCGAGGTACACCAGCATGTTCTTATTTATCAAACCACTGAAATCCATGTCCATGGCTCACTGGAAGGTACCACCAGCATTGGATAGCCCAAAAGACATCTTCTGGTAGGTGAACGTTCCCCATTTAGTGGTGAAGGCTATTTTGTGTTGGTCGCAACCTCACACCAGAATCTGATTATATCCTGAATAACCATCCAGGAGGGAGAAACATTCGGAACCAGTTACCTTTTGGAGGATTTGCTCCATGTTCAGGAGGGGATAATGATCCTTTAAAGAGACTTTATTAAGGTCTTTGAAGTTGACGCACAGCCTGATCTCCCCATTTTTCTTTCTAACTGGAACCAAATTGGCCAACCATGAGCAATGTTTGATCGGAAATATAATGTCAGACTCAATCAACTTGACCAATTCTTTTTGCATAAGGAGTTCGATCATCAGATTAACAGGCCTCTGCTTTTATGTGACTGGTTTTGTACCTTCCTCTAATTCAATGGTGTGCTGGGCGAGTCTTGGATTGAAGCCTTTCAAGTCGCTATAATTCCAGGCAAAGATGTCAGTGAACTCCTAACATAGCAAAATGAAAGCTTGCCTTTCTTGAAACGTGCAGATCTTACCAAGCGCTAGCAACTTGTCCTTGAAGATTTCAACTTTTTCATAATTCTCCTCTCTGGTAGTGATGCACGTTTTGTCATCTCTTAATTGGTCCTCTCCGTTGAAAATACTTTCAAGTGTGACCAGACCCTTAGGGAGTTTATTGTTCTTCAATTGAATAATCTGATTTTTGTATTGTTGCTGTAATTTCACTTGATTATGGACTGCAAACTCAGCTTCTTCCTGTAGGAAGAGAGCTATCTGTTGGTCACTTTCGAAGACCTGCCAATTTGTAATATTGTCTAGAATTGAAGGCCGAACCACCACTTTTAAATAGCGTGAACTACAATCCCTGCTTATCAATTTTGAAACATCAAATTGGGCACCAATAGCTACCAGTCTATCGACCTGCTTATTCTGTTCCATGGGAATCGAGGTAATGTTAAGAGCAAGGAAATCCTCCATCAAGTCCTAGACTCTATGCTTGTAAGACTTCAGCTAGGAGTTCTTCGTCAGGTTTAGGCCTCTTATTTGGTTCACAATTAATTCACTGTCCCCCAGGATTTGTAGCTTCCTGATCCCTCTCTTCCTTGCCCACTCTAGTCCATGGATCAAAGACTCATATTTTGCAACATTACATATGCAAGAGAACTGGAAACAGAAAGCTGAAAAATACCTTTCTTTAGAAGGGGAAACTAACATTGCCCCACCACCAGCGCCTAATTTATTTCTGGAACCATCGAAGTATAGCTGCCATAGGCCAAGGTCTTCTTTGTTTTCCTTTATTATATTGGGCATGATGGCGCCTTCTTCATGCAAGCAATAGATGCCAAGGTCTGCTTCTTCAATAAAATTATAAGGATCATGTTGAAGTTATCGCTTCCCCACTCATCTAAGAGTAGATCTATGACTCCTTCAAGAGCAAGAGATGAAGATTTGTCTATCTGAGACTCTTCTGGATCGATGATAGTGTAACTGACATTTGCTACCTTAGGTGAATAGGGCTCTAGGTGGTCCTTGTAGAGTGGCTCAGATTCAATTTTCACTTTGGTCCCATACTTGGTTTTGAAAACTAGATATGACCAATTCACTACTAGATAGCCACCTATCTTGGACATAAAGTCCCTAGACAAACAGATTGCGAAATATGGAGGAACGTCTGCTACCACTATATCATGGGGCATTGAGAATTTCAGGTAGGCATGCAATGTTAAACTCAATCCTTTCAAGATTCTGATTGTCTTTGTAGGTGTCCCATCTAGTTGCAAGACTCCTTTGTTCATTGCTTCATACTTTAATCCCATCTTATCAGCAATGCACTTGGGCATCATTGAAGTGCTGGCCCCACTGTCGATTATGCAATTGTGCACTAAGAAATCCCCTATGATCAAAGATATATAAAGGGGGGAGTCCTTTCTTCTTTCTTTACCTGACCTGAAGCAGAAGGCTGCCCATTCGTCATTAGGACGTTATTAGTGTCTGTTGGGATGGCCTGTCGATCTAGTTCATGTAATTCTTTCTTCAATACGTCCCTTTGTCCTGGAAGAGACAACGAATCCCATAGAGAAATGCTCACCTACAATTTCTTCATTTGATCAACTATATTAACCTAGGGGCTGATTCCCTTTGTGCTTTCCTTTGGGCTGATCTCGGCTGGAGCTGTAGACTGAGGAGCTAGAGGTGCAGATGGTTGACTGGAAATTGGGGCCTTTTGAAATGACTGTGACGGAGGATTCATTGCTGCCTGAGGGGAAGCCTGTGCTTCTCCAACTGCTCTTCTTTTAAATCTCATTTTGGCTGTAATGCAATCAACCTAATTGTCTGTAGTGCCCCCATGATTAATTGTACAGAGCTCACCCTCTTCGTGATTTATCAGGGTAGAATCCGGATGAGTTTGATTGTTACTCATGCTGGGCTGAGCTGGAAACTCAAAAAATTGGGAATGATCAGTAGCCTAGTTTTCTAAATTCTAAAAGAAATTCATCATGTCATCCATATGGATAGCTTGATCTTGACCATGTCCCATGGTCGAATAGCTAGGTTGTTCCTGTATAAGTTTATTCTGAACCAGCACCATGGTTTTAGATGATGAAAAGGGGCCTAAGTTATAATTTTGATAAGGCCTGGTCTGGGTAAGCTGACCTTATCCTTGATTATAGCCCTGAAAAGGGGTTCTAGGTGCTTGACCATAATGTTGATAACCCAGATTCGGCTTGTTATTTTGAGCTTGTTGCCTTTTAAGAGCTACAAGTTCATTTGATATGTTTTACAACAGGCTTTTTACCTCATGTAGTTCATTTGACGGAATAGTAGCTGGCTTCTCAATGGTGGGCAGGGGAGCAATTATGGGAACAACGGTCTGTATAGGGGGCAGCATCTATGGGAAAAGTGGCATGTTGGGCCTAGGAGCGATCTTTTTGGCTTGTACCAAGCAATTTTTGGCTTCTATGGAAATGTCGTAAGTAGCTGGCAGTATGTGCCCTCCCATAGATTGGATCATCACAACAATATCACTATTCAATGCTTTTAAATAGTACAAAAAAGTGTAGCTGGGAGTCGATCTTACCAAGATGGGAATCCTATCCCAAGTCTTTTGAAAATGCGTGTTGAAGTCCTGCATGTACTCATGCGTAGCTCTCTTTATAGTCGTCAGCTGCTCAGCAAGAGAGAGGCCGTCACTTTTTTCCCCAAAATGATCAGTTAAATGGGTGCCCAATTTGTTTTAGGAATGTATAGAATTCACAGGCAAAGTTCCGTACCAATCGAGAGCTTTCCCTTTTAGAGACAAAGCTAGCAGTCTGATGGCAATGTTTTCTTATGTTATATTGTAAATATGGCAAAGGTTGCCAATATTCTTGATATGCTTAACAACTGTAATAGGTCCCACTCCATCAAAAGAAGGTACATTCTTGAGAGCTGTTCCTGGGATTGGATCGTAACGTGGGAGGTTTAAGGGGCTCTCACCGCGAAAAGCTGCAAAAGGTAATGCCATGGTTGGAATGGGTTGTAACTGTGGCTGAGATGGGTTGATGTTCCTAGCAACAAGTCTAGGAGGATTTACTAATGGATAAGGGCGAGTTCTTTCAAACCTGAGCCTTTTAGCAGAGTTTAAAGGTAGCTCAATGAATTCAAAAGGGACCCCTCTTGAAGCTGACCTTGTGGTAACCTTTGGCATAGAAGTTTAAGTGACTGGTCTTAAAATAAAAAATTGAGCTCTTACCAGTGGAGTCCCCAGATGCTGGAAATCTTTGAAATGACTGTAGCAGGACCAACATCAATCCTGAAAAACTACTGTGTTGGAAATTGACAAAATTACGGTCCCACCAGGCGTGCCAAAACTATTGACACTAGAGATTGCACCCGGTGGCAGGAAAAATAGGTTCCTGCCTTCTCCCCACAACATGGAAACTCCTCTCTCACCTGTGGGATGGTGAAGCAGGAGAGGAGAGTCTCTAGGTATGGGCTAGTTCCCTCTGATGTATCTTGTTTGTTTTAGGCAGCAAAAATAATGGATATACAGCTATATACAGCTATAAATTGGGGGGAATGAAAAGGGGGAAGAAATGCATGAAAAGAAACTGCCTACACTAAAGAGGTGATACACCAAAATAAAGGTTGACCTTCCACATCCACTCTCAGAATCAAGAAAAATGCAAATATACTCTACACATCTGGCAGAAGAACCAAGTTTCTAAGACTAACAGGGAGGCTATAATGGAAAATACATAACAAAGGTTTACCAAGGCGCTGTGGAGTGCACACTTACAAGCAACTTCCTCTATTCTGTTCTTCTCAAATATTGCTCTTCTCCTTTCAGCTGCAAAACTGGCGCCTTGTAGATCGCTGGTCTGTTGGCATTATCCTATGAAAGCATCAAAGATAATGACTAAACACAAATAATACTCATGACATACACAACAAATCTATCCAAGATGGAGGAAAAAACTATATTTTATTGATTCAGGTGGAGAAATTATAGAGCTATGCTTTTTACAAAATTGGAGAAGATGCTTAAAATGACCAAGTCTGTGCATTTATATGGGAAGAGCCAAGAGGAGTCTCATTGGCCTTTGCTTGCAAGTGGCTGCGTCATGTCTTCATTGGGAAAGGGAAAAACATTGTAGCTGATGTCATTCTATTGGGACCATGCTTTCTGCACTGTCCTTTTCTCATTTTTGGTCTATGGCTTATTTTTCTCATTTTGCGTGCCACTTCCATGCTAGCCCAGAGTACTGATGGGTCTCCCTTGCGGCCTTTGTATGTTCCACGGACATTGTGTCAGGCTTTGTTAATCCCATGGGTTTTGGATGAGCTCCCGTGGCTATGAATTTCCATGGACTATGTATAATCCACGGACATGACCCGCGACCTTTGTTAAGCCTTTTTATTCACCGCTCAATGTTGCTTAACCTTACTGCGGCTTGCTAACTTTTCGTGTCACGCTTACTTGTCTGCTAGTCAGCCTTATTTCCATGGACTGCACGTGGTTAACGGCTTGCCTCACTTGGTCTATTCTCAGGTTTAAAATTAGCCATGGGCTTTTGTTTGGCTTCCGCGAGCTTCAGCTATCTACAGACCTTGTTATGCGCAGTGAAATCACCACCGGCTGCATGCGTTTGCCATGGGTGTTGAAATCACCACCGACTGCATGTAAATGCCATGGGCAGTGAAATCACCACTGGCTACATGTTTTTTCTAGGTGCGGTGAAATCCCCGCTAGCTGCAATGTTTGCCAGGCACAACAAAAACACCACCGACTGCTACGTTCCCTGCTGTGAGCGGCAATCCCACCACCGAATGCTATGTTGGCTGCCGTCTCCTTTTCCCCACTGGCTATCGGGCTTGGCAATTTCCCCGCCCATTGCTCCCCACTTTGCATGCTTCCACAGACATTTTGCTTGGGCTCGCATGGCCTGTCATGCACGGGCTTTTTTATGTTTATTTCGCGGCTTTGTGTGTTCTGCGGACAATTCCCCGCAGACTATTGACCACGGATATTTTTCCGCGGACAAAAGTCCATGGAAATTGCATCCGCATTTTACCTTTGGTGTTACTTGGATTTGAACTTTACCTGGGTTCTTTGCCTTTATATGTTGTTTTTTTGACTTGGCCCAACCCAATGCATTTACGTTAAGCCAGGCCTGAAGGAATTTGGGACTTGGTTAAAATTTCATGAACTCGTTCGAGCCTTGGACATCGACCCAGACTATAATGAACCTAGGTCCCTTTCATTATGAAGTGCTGGCCTACACTTAGGCGATGAACTCTGAACAAAGCAAGCGCTAGACTGATCAAGAACAAGGTCGTTGGACTAAAACGCTGAACCGAGCTAGACGAGGCCAATGGACTTCAAAGAAGATAGAACAAAAGCCGATAAACCAACCACTCAAAAGAAAAGATTGAACTAATTGTGTTGAAACAAGCAGAGAAACGCTGGCATTGAACTGAACTATTCTGAACCAAAAGATCAAACCAAGCTGTTGAACTGAACTGTTCTAAACCCGCTGATCCTAAAAAAGACTGGCCTTTCATAGCTTTTGAAGAAAGTGACCAAGATTTTTCCAGAGGGACAAAATTGGGTCAACATAAACCTTACCTCTATCTCAAAGTTCTCCACTTGTGAAAACCAATCATAAATTGAATGTGTTCAAGAAGCATCTACCTAACCATGGTAAGGATAAGAAGAAGTAAAAGAATAAATCCAAGGCTAAGGTCCATCATTTCACTTCTTGTTCTTCTACCTCTTCTAACTCCTCTTCCTAAGCTAACCCAAGAGGGAAATCCAAGCACGAGAATAACAAGTTCATATTTGTTATTGACATATCCTCTACTGGGTATGAGTGTTTTATCAACACACACTTAGGTTGAGTCATTGATCTCATTAGAGATACTAGTAGTGTTGGGCCTCCTATCTAGTCCACAAGAGTAGGAAACCCTAAAGTCAAATTTGACCTTTAGTGTAACATCCCTCCCTAGGCTAGACAATAGATTGGTATTCATATCAATTTATAGCAAATGATGTAATCTAATCCTAGAAATCACCTAAATTGCCTGAATTTGACCACATAAAGGATTTAGTTTCTTAGAAATGTAGTGAGGATAGTTCATTTGGTGTATTACCCTGTATTCACCAATAACCTAGTTCAATTTCAACCCTAGTCAATTTATGACCTAGTAATTTGACACTCTTGGCTTGTCAAGCTATTAAGTAAAAAACATTTAAAATAATTGTCTAAATATAAAAAACATTAAGCAATATTCTTTATCTCTCAAATCTTAATTAACTTATTTAAATAAAAATTCCAAATTAAATTAGTGAATTTCATTTATCAAAGAAGGAATTTTTAGCCAAATATGAAGTCAAAGGTCAAAAGAGCTAATAAAGAGATTTATTATTTTGTAAATATTCCAAAAATTTGAGTCACAAATAAGGTGTCATGCCTCAAAAATATCTAAAGTGAGTTGTCATGCATCATAAATATCCGCAGCTAAGGTGTCAATATTTCATGAATGGTTTGACCCAACCTAGGGTTAGCCTAACTCAACCTAGGTTATTTTAGACTCAACCAAAACTAAAATTTAACCATACCTCCCTAGGGTTAGAGTTAGTTCTTAGAGCTATAAATACAAGTGCTTGCACCATATGATAATAATATTTTATGTCTAAGGTTATTATACTAGAATACCTTCAAGAATTAATTAAGAGTAGTGTTATAATGCCCATTTTATGCCAAGCTTCACTTTAATCCACAAGTGACCATTATACAGGTCCTACCACCATGGATAAGCATTGATAAAAGACTCTAATTATCATAAATCAAACATAAATGATTTATGCCAAAAAGTAAGCATCAAATTAGACAAAGGAGGTAAATTTATTGTGTTGTTTTTATATCTATTTTATGATCTTGTTTAATATGTTATTCTCTTCATAGTTCTTAAGCATAAATGTTTAGTCCTAGTGTATTTTTATGCTTGATTTTTCTCATTTGGACTAAAAATGGACTAATCTACATTTTGTGTACTCTTCAAACTCCTAACATACATAAGTAGTTTGTATAATGATTTACTTTTTGAATCATGCACCCACCAAAACTCTCAATGGTATCACTCCAATAAAATCATGGTTAGGGTATAAGCCTTATATCTCTCATCTTCATGTTTTTAGTTTCAAAGTACATATACACATTACAAATAATAAGTGTAAAAATTTGGATGAAAATTCTTATAGTGTATATTTCTTTGGTATAATGAAGATTTAAAAGCCTATCGATTCATGGATCCTAAGAAAAAGAAGATATACATTAAAATATGTTGTATTTGATGAGAAGGGTGAGTCTAATCCACCAACCAAATAATCACCTTATATAAATATTAATCTTTTAAACATTTCTAATGTAAATAGTGGTTATGATGATGATGACAATGATGATGGTTAACTAGGTTCTCCATCTTTAATATTAATAAGTGAAATTAAATGTATGCCAAAGTGGTATACAAGTACTATTCGAGGTGAAAAATTATATGGAGTCCCATACACTTTCACTTCAATACCGAGGACTTGTAGAATTGTTCATGCAGATGTGATTTTGGCCCTTATGAAAACAATTCAATAATGTTTTGAGCCCTACATGGTTTGTGAAGACCAATGGTTAAAAAAATGGAAAGAGGTCATGGATGCTTAATATTAGTCGTTGATAAATAAAAATACATGGAATCTTGTTGATCTTCAAAGAAGGAAGAATCCTATTGGTCAAAAGTGGGTCTTTAAGTCTAAGAAAAAGATATATGGAAACATTGAAAATACAAAGCAAGACTTGTAGCCAAAGGATACATAGAGAAAGAGGGAATTTAATATGATGATGATTTTTATCCAATAACCAAGATAAATACTATCAAAATAGTATTTGTTATAGCTACACATTTTGGATGGAAAGTTTATTAGATGGACATAAAAGTTGCCTTCATGAATGAAGATATATAATAGTAAGTCTACATCACCCAATCAGAGGGATTTTCACACTTGGTCAACAAAAAAGGTGTGTAGAATCATCAAGCCTCTATATGGAATTAAGAAGGCTCCCCATGCTTGGTATATAAATATTGGTGAGAATATCATATAGAATGTATTCTAGTTGAGTCCATATGATCTAAACCTCTATTTCAAGGAGAAATGGGGGATGTTGTGATTCTCATAGTATATATTGATTATGTATTCATCATTATTATATTAGTGAATATTATTAATGAAATAAATAATGAAATCAAATGATAATTTGGCATGATATAACTTGGGATTTGACACTACTGTCTTGGTTTGAAGGTACAGGAAAAGGGACATAATGAACCCAAGAAAATACAAGACCAAAAATTTCAATAGGTTTAAGATCTTGAAACAATACTCAGAATTAATTCATATTGATTTCTTGACAAATTTATAAACTCACAAAATTCTTAAATAAGCCTCAACTCAGAATTTAGAGTTGATATGCAAAAAAAAAAAAAAAAAAAAAATCTAAAAAAATGTTTATTTTTAGCAACTGTTATTTTTAATAAGTCACGCATGCAAGTGTGTGTAACTCTACAAATATCCCAAAATATTATAAACACTAAAATTTTCCTATAGGATGAAATTCAACTAAAGTTGACTTTCAATTCTAAAAATAGAAAAATCTTGAAAAAAAATATTTTTTTAAACTAAAAAGGGGTAAAAAATTATTGAAAGCAGAATAGAAACAAGAAAATTTACATAGCTTTATCCTAGCCAACAAGTTGAGCCAACTTATAAGAAAGACTCGGGGGAAGCATTGTATGGTCATAGATGTTCCAAGATGTTCCATATTCAGAGGCCCATTTGGCCAAGTAGTCAACAACCCCATTCTACTCGTGGGGGATATACGTGAACACCACAGAATCTAGGGAGGTGCAAAGCTAGAGAATTTGTTGAGCCACTAAAGCCAATTGCCAATCCATAGTAGAAAAGTTCTGTTCATTTAGTAAATTGATCACCACTTGCGAGTCTGCCTCACAAATTATCTTGTGCCAGCCCTGTTGGCAGCATTGTTGCACAGTAGCTAGGATAGCTTGAGCTTCCATAAGGTTGTTAGTATGGAAGCCTTTGTAAGTTGAGAAAACAAACTTGATATCCCTTGAGCTATCACACCCCACTCCTCCAATGCCAGCTGCCCCAAGATTCCCCTGAGAGGAGCTATTTGTGTTAACCTTGAGGATGCCAGTAGCAGGGGACGTCTAATGCCCAGCCCAATTGGTAGGCTACAGATGCTGCCTAGAGCTCTTCACCCAGTGCATATAAGGAGTAAAGAGTGTGCTATTGGAAGGGGTCGAGTATAGGCACGAATAGATGATAGCATCCTCAGGGTCCATATTCCCAGTAGTGTCACACTTAGCTTGAAGGGTCTCCTACACAGACTTGATAATTCTCTCCCACAAAAGCCTGAGTTCAAGGGATCTATCATGGAAAATCCTCCTATTCCTTTCCAACCATATATTCCACAAGATGAGGGAGGGGACAATAAACCAAGTAGCCTAGAGGACAGAGGTCTTAGCAGGAGAGTGGCCCAATCACTCCTAGAAATTAGCAAGAGAAGACGCATGCCAGTAAGGGCAATCCCACACACTCCACCACAAATGCCATATTTGTCTAGGAAAAGGACACTGGAAGAAGAGGTGGGAGGTGGTCTCTGCATTACTATGGCATAAGAAACATATAGAAGGCCCCTAGAATCCACATTTGTAGAGATTGTCCCAAGGCATTTGTTGTAAACCAGGACCCAGAAGAAAAAATTGCATTTAGGCCATGAAAAATAGTTCCAAACTCTCTTCCACCAAGATATCTCCACTTCTCCAAGAATTTGCTTTGTCAAAGAAAGGTAGCCAAAGGAGATAGAATACTACCTAGAAGGGGCACCTCCCCAAGCCAAGACATCATGACCCTGTAATAAGCTACATCTTCTAAAGGCCAAAGTCTGGGACAACTCTAGCTGATCCTCCACCGAGCCCCCTGGTGGCCAATCAGAAGAGTTCTTCCACTAGTACCCAACTGCCATGCCCAGGTTAAAGGCCTCCTTATAATGAGCCACCGTGCTCCATCCAATATTAAGGAGAGAATCATGAAGAGCTTGCAAATGTGGATGAGAGGATACTAGAGGGGGCGATCCATCCCAAGAATCACTCCAAAAGAGAGCCTTAGTGCCACTATTGCATATCCAAAAGAGACTGCATTTCACAAGATGAGCTCCCCACTTGAGGGTAGCCCACACCATATAGCCTCTACCCTCAAGAGGCAACCTGGCAATGCCAGATAGATCAACACCAAGATAGTACTTGTGAGATAGGATTTGGGCCCAAAGGTGAGACTGACTGGAGCACCAACGCTAATAGAGTTTGGCAGCAAGAGCTTGACTAGACAAGATAGTAGAGCATAGGCCTAAACCCCCTTCCTTTTTTGGTTGGCAAATAATATCCCAATTAATAAGGCTCCATCATGTACTTTGCAGGTTACCATTCTAAAGGAATTGATGGGAGAGAGCATCAAATTACTTAAGGAAGTACACCGGTGTAGCCTGAACCATGCTCCTATATATGGGAAGAGCTTGAATCATAGATTGCAGAAGAATCACCCTGCCAACAGTAGAGAGTCACCTATGAGTCCAGTGATTCACCTTATGTCTTAGTTTGTCAACCACATTCTACCAAAAAAGCCTAGGCTATCTTCCCATAACAATAGGAACCCCCAAGTATGTCAGGGGGAGAGAGTGAATCTGAAACCTCAGGATAGTAGCAATCCTCCTTTGAATGGACTCGAGAGTATTGAAGAAAAAAGGGAGGACTTGTGATTATTAATTTTCTACCCTGAGGCAGCCAGATAAGTATTAAGGATAAGTCAAAAAGCATCAGCCTCCCAAATCTAAGCTCTCCTAACAAGGGCTATGTCATCAACAAACTAGAGGTGGGTCAGCATAGGTAAGCCATTCCCCCATCGTCATCCATGAAGCAAGTTCTGAGAGACACAAGATTTAATGAGCCACCCAAGTCCCTCGACCAAAATGATAAATAGGTAAGGAGAGAGCAGATCTCCTTGGTGTAGTCCTCTAGATGCGCCAAACAGCTCTGAGGGCTCACCATTAATCAAGACTAAGAAGGAGGGAGTGGTAACACAACTCAAAGCCCATCGAACCCAGTCTTGGTTGAAGCCAAAAGCCAAATGGACTTTGTGTAAAAAACCCCAATTAACCCTGTCATAGGCCTTTGCCATATCTAGTTTAATGAACATGGCACGCTCCTGAGAAGTGCTCATAGAATGAATAACCTCAGAAGCCATAACCACCCCATCCAAAATTTGTTTATCGGCTACGAAGCCCCCTTATTCCTCAAAGATCACTGTGGGAAGACAAGCTTTGAGTCTCTCTGCTAGGAGCTTAGTAATGATTTTATAGACCACATTATAGAGAGCAATGGGTCTAAAGAAGTCCAATTGATTAGCCTGTTCCTTTTTCGGAATAAGGACCAAAAAAGTGGCATTTAGAGCCCTGAGCATCTCTTTGCTGGAATAAGATTCCTGAACCACTTCTAGTAGATCATGATTAATAATACCCCAAAAGTCCTAGAAGAATTTAGTAGGGAAACCATCGGGTCCCGGGGCTTTGCCTTTTCTTAAGCTAAAGACCACCCCTTCCAATTCTGGCAAACTAATTGGTCGCATGAGAGATTCATTCATTCTCGGTGTCACAACAGAAGGAATGCACTCTAACACTGTATTTGTAGCCAGCTCATCTAAGGGAGGGTCATCAGAGAAGAGATGAGAATAAAAAAAAATAGCTTCCCTGGATATAGCTTGGGAGGAGGTCAGCCACGTCCCATCTGTGGTAACAAGAGAAGTGATGAAATTCCTGTTACGCCTACCCTGCATAGAATTATGAAAGAAAGCTATATTCATATCCCCCTCCTAGAGCCAATCTATTCAGGCCTTCTGTTTCCAATAAATTTCCTCATAGAGATCCCATCCTGCTAAGTCTGTAGTAGCTTGAGATTCAGCAACACGAAGAGCTTCCGTCAGCCCTGCATCCCGAATCTTCTTGGTAATAATATCTAGCTAGTCTTGTGCCTTCTTCATAGAATGAAGATTGCCAAAACAATGCTTGTTCCAGTATTTCAATTTCCTCTTAACATATTGTAGTTTTTTGGAGAATGAGTACATTGCAGTGCCATATTCAAGTGATCCCTATCTCCACTAGTGGGCCATCAGGTCTTGGAGAGATGAGTCACATAGCCACATCAACTGGAACTTGAAAGGAGGCTTCTTGGGGGTTGCAACATACCTAGTAGAGAGCCTGATCGGCCAATGATTAGAGCCTCTCCAGTCAAGAATTTTAGATGAAAGTGACATAGATCTAGAGAGCCAAAAATAGGAAACAAGGAACCTGTCCAGGCGTTCAGAGATGGTAGCATTCCCACTTCTTCTATTACTCCAGGTGAAGAGGCCATTAAGAGGCTTAACATTAGAGAGGTGTAAAATCTTGATATTTTGCTAAAGAAGCTCAGAAGAAGGCCCCAACCATGTCAATTCACCCCTCTTCTCTTCCAAACTAAGGACCAAGTTAAAATCCCCAGTGACAATCCATGACAAGAAGGGGTGGCAGCTTTTGACAAATCGAATATGTTCCCAAAGCCTGAGCTGGCCAAGAAAATCAGTGGGTGCATATATTGTAGTCACCAAGATCAGCTCACCAATTTCTAGAAAGGAGGCCACCATAGTGAGCATTGAAAGGCATGACATCTAGTGAAGTGGCACAACTTTCCTTGGGTCCCAACCCATAGTGAGACCCCCAGAGTTCCCCAAAGCACCAACACATTGCTAGTGGCTGAAGAACCATATATTAGAAGCACAAATAAGCAAAAAATCCATAGAAATATTGGTTTCCTAAATATAAATAATATCTAGAGAATGATCACTCACCAATTGATGCGTAGCTTTTTGTCTGGGGGTGCTATTAAAACCCCTCGCATTCCAAGATAGAATAATCATGGAGTAGAGTGAGGGAAATGTTCATCTAGGGTCTTAACCACCCCTGACTCTACCAACAAATCACTTGTAATTTTAGGTTTGTCCTGGTCCTTCTTCCACCCAACTCTGGAAGGGGTAGTAAAGGAAGCTTTCTTGAATGATCTTTGCATTAGACCCATAGCAGAAGATGATCCCTTTTCTTTACTGGATGCACCCCCATCTTTAACCAAATCTACCCAGCGAACATCCTTGTCCTATGAAGCAGGAAGAACCATCAAGGCACCAGCCTCAGGATCAAGATCAGCCTCTGTGGTCTGCTAGATAATCATATCTTGAGAGTCATTAAGAATGGGGTCCCTCTCCTCTAAATCAAGAACCCCACCCTGATCTGCTAGAGGAATTCCTTCTTCAATGTCCATATTGTCAAGATCATCAAATCAATTAAACCCAACGTCCATTTATCGGTCTATATGTAGGCGTTTCTAACCATGCCCCTTAGCCTAGTGATGAACTGGGATAAAACCCTCCATATTGGGGCCCATAGAACTCATTGGGCCTTGTCCCTGGCTTACTGAGTTTAGATGAGCTTTCCATTTTGTTGCCCTATCAGACTAAACATTTCCATTTCCCAAATGCACAGGTTAGCCATTCCCTCTACCCTCATAAGCCATCCTTGGCCCAGATGGCCCATCAAGTGTGCCAGCTCCTTTGGAAGCATGAGGGCATTGACGCTGCAAATGCCCATACACATGGCAAATTCAACAACAGAAGGGAATAGCTTCATAATCTAGCTACTGAATCCAAGAGGAAGATCCCAAGAAAATTTCCATAGCATCTGGCAAAGGTTATTTAAATCAATATTAACATAAATATGAGCATAAAAATAACCTTTTTGTCCAATGATTGGTGTGCTATTGCAGTTGGAGTTCTAAGCATGGCCGCAATCTGATGTAGGATGTCCTCACACTAGAATTCCAAAGGGAGTCTCGAAAGGCAAACCCAAACAGGAACTTGAGATGGAAAATCCTCAACTGAGTTAAACCCCACATGCCAAGGTTTGATAAAAAGACTAATACAATCATAAAAGTAAGGACCTCCTTCAAAAATCCAATTTTGATCAGCCATAGAGGAGAAATTCACCATGAAGTAGCTATTACCAGCCAACATAATATCAAAATCACCTTCCACTAACCACAAGCAACAAATCCAGGCATCCAAGGCTGATAGGGGGATTTGAATTCTAAGGAATTTACAGATCAAAGCATGTGAGGATAGGTATTCCACCTCATCCTTTACAGCCTCTGGAAAAGTAACCAAAATAGGATGATCCTGACTATGCAGAAGGCAGCCATTAATCTTGTGAATCTTTGAGCGTTCACTGACATAGAGGGTTTCTCTATCTTGAGAGTCCACCCCAGGGTGGGGTCGGTCACCATTCTGGCCTGCGGTAGGTATGTTACTCTTGGAGCCCTCATGTGCATCCTGCTCCTCGATGCCTCTCATCACAGTCGACCTCTTCGGTCTAATTCATCTGAAAAAAATTATTAAACTAAATTTTTGGACCCTATTTTTTCTACATCATTCTCCTCTAGTTGAAAAAAAATTAGCTCTCATGAGTTGTCATAATTTTACTACTACCATTTGTCTTTGTCAATCTTCTTCAGCTCTCATTCTATAATACAAGTGTTGTCTTCTTGTTGCAATCCTTCCCACTAAACCAAATACCTATTATAATTCCCTTGCAATGTGTTTAGTGTCTTCATATCCAAAACCTACACTATTTTTTTCTTCTTCTTTGGAACTTATTTCTCCCAATTACTTCTTCATCTGCAGCATCTTCACCATCTTCTCCATGGAACTCACATAAATCTAAAACATTAAATACTAGAGATATATCAAAATTCTATGGTAAACTCACTTCATATGCATTATCATTGATTTTCTTCACAATTTTGCATGGCCCGACTTTCTTATACTTCAATTTATTATATGTGCCTTTTGGAAATTGTTCTTTCCTCAAGTAAACCATTACCAACTCTCCTTCTTCAAATACCTTGGATCTTCTTTTGACATTTGTTGTTACCTTATATTTCTTGTTACTTTCCTACAACTTTATTCTTACTCCTTGAAACTGTTGCATATGCTTTGCAAATGCTTCTACTTCAGCACTAATTCGATATACAATTGGCAATTGTACCAAATCTAAAATACCCATAGGATTTCTCTCATAAACAATATAAAAATGTGACTTTCCTATTGATCTATTCATTGAATTGTTATATGCAAACTCAGCTTGTGGAAAGCCAAGTCCCATTTCTTGGGCTTCTCTCCCACCATGCATTTTTAATAAATTTCCCAATCTCCTATTCATAACTTTTGTCTATCCATATGTTTGTGGGTGATATGCACTACTGAATTGTAGCTTAGTACCCATCTTCTTCCACAAAGTCCTCCAAAAATGACTTAAATTTTTTGTCCCTATCTAGAGTAATAGTTTTTGGAACACCATGCAATCTCATAATATACATAAAAAATAATTATGCAAATATAGTGGGAACATTGGCTTTCTTACATTCAATGAAATGAACCATTTTAGAAAATTTGTCTAAGATAACAAAAATTGAATCATTACCTCTTTGTGTTTTTGGTAATCCCAACACAAAATCCATACTCAAATCTATCCATGGCCTTCTTGAAATTGATAATGGCATGTATATAGTCTAGTATTTTGGTCATGTCCTTTAGCCACTTGACATATTTTTCACCTTGAAACATACCTTGTCACATTTCTCTTCATCTTTGGCCAAAAAAACTTTTCCTCCACCAAAGCTATTGTCTTTGTCTTACCAAAATGTCAAGCCAAATCACCACTATGTAATTCTCTTATTATATTGTCTCATAGAGACCCAAATGGAATGCAAAATTATTTCCATTTGAAGAGATAACCTTCTTGTATAAGATACTCATCATGAATAATACCTATCCCACCTATTAATGGATTATTGCATTGTTGAACTATTTTGCCAAAATATCGATCAGTGTCATATAATTCTTTAATAGCTTCAAATCCAACTACTTCACTCACCATAGTAGTTAATAATGCTACCCTATTTCTTAGTGCATCAACGACCTAATTTTATTTTCTAGATTTATGCTTCAACATAGAAGTATACCCTTACAACAAAGAAACCCACTTTGCATGCCTACTATTCAACTTCTTTTATGTATTCACATACTTTAGAGCGTCATGATCTAAAAATAGTATAAACTCCTTAGGCGCCAAGTAATTCCTCCAATGTCTTAATTCTTGTACAATTACATAAATTTCAACATCATAATTAGAATACTTCGTTCTTACCTCATTTAATTTTTTACTAAAATATGTTATTAGTTTTCCTTCTTGACTCAACACAACACCAATTCCCACAAATGAAGCATCAAAATCAACCTCAAACACTTTGCTAAAGTCTGGTAATGCTAAAATTGGCCTTTCTATAATCTTATTCAAAATTTCAAAGCTTTCTATGGCTGCTCTAGTCCATACAAATTCCTTCCCTCTCATGCAATCTGTTATTGGTGCCATAATACTATGAAAATTTTTAATATTTTTTTTATAAAAAGTTGTTAAACCATGGAAACTTCTTACCTTTGTAATACTTTTTGGAATAGGCCACTCAACAATTTCATTTATCTTTTCTTGATCTATTTTCACACCATCTACTAAAACTACAAATCCCAGAAATACTAAATTATTTTGCATAAACCTGCACTTATTCTAATTTCATTACAAATTCTCTTTTCTTAACAAATTCATTATCAATCTCAAATGTTGTAAGTGTTCTTCCTTATTCTTATTGAATATCAAAATATCATCAAAATAAATAACCACAAACTTACCAATATATTTTTATAGAATCGTATTCATCACCCTCATAAATGTGCTAGGTGCATTAGATAATCCAAATGGCATCACCATCCACTCATATATGCCATCCCTAGTCTTGAATATAGTTTTCCACTCATGTCCTTCATGAATTCAAATCTAATAATAACCACTCCTTAGATCAATCTTAGTAAAATATTTTTCTCCGACAAGCATATCCATCATATCATCTAAGGTATAGGAAACCTATACTTTATTATGATTTTCTTAATTGATCTACTATCCACACACATTCTCCATCCTCCATCTTTATTTTGAGTTAAAAAAATTGGTGTTGCATAAGAATTCATACTCTCCCTTATCACCTTCTTCCTTAGAAATTCAGTAACCTGTTTATTTAATTCTGCATGTTCTAATGGAATCATCCTATAAGTTTCTTAATTGGGTAGAGATAATCATAGAATCAAATCAATGTGATGATATATATTTATCCTTGATGGTAAACCATCCAATAACTCATTAGGAATAACATCTACATACTTATTTAACACTCTTTCTACTTCTATTGGTATTAACACCATTTCTATTTCTTTATTCTTTGTTACTAATACATAAAAACAACTTGATACCTTCATATCTTGGATAAATTCTTTAGTAGAAAGCATGTTTTTTGTCTTTTCTTCCTCTTTAAGAGGTAAAAAAACTACCTTTGTACCACCTTTCCAAAAAGTGTATGTGTTCTTTGCTCCATCATGAACTACTTTCCTATCAAATTACCATGGTCTCCCCAATAAGACATGACATGCATCCATCGAAATAACATCACACCATATTTCATCATTATAAGTTTTTCCTATAGAAAACTTGATTAAGAACCTTTTATCTACTATACCCTGATTCCCTTTCTTAAACCATGAAATTTTATAAGGGTTGAGATGCTTTTCACATTACAAATTTTTTTTCTCAATCATTTCTTTGGAAACCATATTTTCACAACTACCACCATTTATAATTACTTTGCATACCTTTCCACCTGAAACACATCTTGTCTGAAAAATATTTAATTGTAGCCATGCATCACCACCTTCTTTATTCTGCACTTGTTCCTTCCTTGAAGCGATCATGGTTCTTCTCATCATGAGATTCTCTCCAACATATACTGGTATAACTTCAATATTCTACTGTTCTATTTCAACCTTAACTAGATTTAATCTTGGGTGGTCTTCTTGCCTCCTTTCTTGATCTTGATAGTTTGGACACTCAAATGATCTATTCCCTTCTTCTCCACATCTATAATAGATATAATATCTACATTGATTCAAAAACCATCCTCTAGCACCATTGTAACCTCATCATCTCTAAAATCTTCTTCCTCTTTGTTGGTATTGAAACCCTTACCTATTATCATATTGCCTTTCTACACAACATGACGATTCACCTTTATTGGAAGTAAAGCCACCTCTGGTGGTATTAAACCTACCTCATCCCCTTATTGGAGGGGATCCACCTCTTTTTGGACTAGTAGATGTCCTTCTAAAATTCTATCTATTTTATTTTTCTTCTACCTTCAAAGCTAATTGATAAGCCTCCTCCATGTTAAGTATTTTATGCATGCTTAATTCATATTGAATATAAATTTTTAAACTATTTACATACCTTGAGTCTATCTTCTCTTATGTCTCATCATGCTCCACTCATATGGAAAGATTATGAAATTCATCTATATACTCTTGTATACTGTGATCTTTTTTCCTCAAATTTTGAAATCTTCTAAATAGGGGTTGTGCATAATATATAGGAAGAAATTTCTCCCTCAACTTCTTCTCCATATTTTTTCTTGAATTAATCTTCTTTTTACCTTTTCTCTACCTCTCTTTCTACAAGTGATCCCACCAAATCATTTCATGAACTTTCAATTTCATGCTTACAAACTTTACATTCTTATCTTCTCTCATAGTATTCTACTTAAAGAACTTCTATATGCTATTCATCCAATCTATCAACTCCTCTAGTTTTAAACTACCTTCATAATATGAAACATCAACCTTGATTCCTTCATTTCTTTCTTCTAAATATTGAACCATCCTCTCTTCCATCGATGGTGGTTGCTCTTGCTGAACTTCTTCATCATGATCTATGTCTTCCTCATCACCACCTTGTCTTCTTCCTTGATTGATGATAACCTCTATTAATTATTGAAATTGCCTCTATATCACTTGTATAGTATGGTTCATCTGTGCCACACCTCCTCATCCTCTTACCATTCTTTACTCCTCCAAGAATTGAACTTGATCTAATACAAAATAATGAACCCAAGAAAATATAAGACCAAAAATTCCAATAGACCAAGATCTTGAAATAATAATCAGAATTGATTTGTATTGGTTTATTAAAAAAATTACAAACCCACACCATGCTTAAATAAGCCTCAAATCAAAATTTAGAGTTGACATGAAAAAATTAAGAAAAATAAAATCTAAAAAAAACATCTAGTTTTAGCAGATGCTATTTTTAGTAAGTCATGCATGCAAGTGCATGCAACTCTAAAAATATCCTGAAATATTCTAAACACTAAAATTATCCTATGGAATGAAATTCATGCATGCAAGCACGTGCAACTCTAAAAATATCTTGAAATATTATAAACAATAAAATTAGCCTATGGGATGAAATTCAACTGAAGTTGACTTTCAGTTCTAAAAATATACAATTTGTAAAAATAGAAAAAGCCTAAAAAAATTATTAAACTAAATTTTTGGACCCTATTTTTCTACATCAGGACACCACATTTTTGTGAACCAAATGAAATATTCCAAGACCATGATTGAGAAATTACATATAATGGATTAAAAATCTATTGTAACATCAATAGAGACATGACTTTATCTATCTAATTTAGATCCATCACCACCAAAAAAAATCCACTTTGTCTGATCAATTGATTGGGAGTCTTATTTACTTGTCTTATATTAGGCCATATATTAGTTATGTTGTTATCTATCTTTCATGTTTCATTGAGGAACCAGAGGTGAGTCATTGGAAATAAGTAAATAGGATATTTATATGCATTTGAGATACTATGAAATATGTCATAGAATAAAAGAATAGTTATAATTTCTTATTGAAAATATACACAGACACAGATCATCTAGGTTATATTAATGATAGGAAATACACATATGGATTTGTTTTATTTCTAGGATCTAGTCTTATCTCATGGGGGAAAAAGAAGACAAAAATAATTTATTTTTTACACTAAGTAAAAATATCATGATACATGAGGATTTATTTTTGAAATGATATGACTATGTTAAATACTTTAAAGACGAGGAGTACCACAAGAAAAATTGACGATTTAATACTATGCATATAAGGTGTTTTCCAACATTATTTAAATCTAATTTTTTATGAGTGCACAAATAAAATTGATGTTTAGGTCCATTTAATATGAAATAATGTTTATAAACAAAACATTTGACTCCAATTTTATGCACTCAATATTAGCATGTATATGTCTTAGTGAATAAACTTATGTGTGAAAAGTCTTAGGCAATCCAAAATTATCTCTCTTATACTCTTAAGACTATAATTAATTGGGGGGGGGGGAGAATTTTATAATAGTTAATTAAATAATATTATAAATTAAATCAATTTGTAAGTGGTGTTATTAAAACACCCATATTGACTTCTATTTTGTGTTAGTTGGGATGTTAGAAATAGAACAAGATGCATCCATAGAATAGAAGTTGTTAAACTAAAATACTTAAATAATATGATATATTATTAGTTTATTATTTGAATAAATAATATAATCATTAAAATATAATATAAATGTATATTTTTTTTTAATATTTAGAATATATTCAAGGCATCCATAGAGTGTAAAAGAGAAGATATGAATACTAAACATGATTTTTCAGCCCAGTGATCCTATGACCTCAAAATTATGTGACTGAGACATTTGGATGGTCAATATTATTAGATGTGTCTAAGGGTATGAATTAAATGATATTTAAATATATAATTGTTCAATTTTTAAAGAATAATTAATAAGAATGTTTAGTGTTGCCTACCGTTAATTCATAATTTTGAGGGGTGAATTAGATGTGACACAATGTGGCTTTTCAATTTTGAATGAAAATTGAATTGTGTTATGGTGATTAATGAAAATTAAAATAATTTTTTAGTGACCCCCATTCTTGATAATCTATATTTGAAATTAATATTAATGTAAATAATGTTTTGAAGTTTGAAGAAATAAAATGAGTGAAAAATTTTAGATAGTGATCACCAATTTTAATCAAAGATTACTTAATTATCAAAAATAATTCACAATGGCTAATGGAATCACCTATTATTATTTAGGTCCCCCATATTAATTTAGATACACTATCTTATCTCCTCACATTTTTCAACCAAATAACTATAATGGCATGTTCTATGAAATTATCAAATCTAAAATGATGAAGATACTACTGAAGTAGACGATGAGAAAATAGATGATTTAATTTCAATTATGAGATCATTCTTCTAAGCCTAAGATATTCCATTTTAATACTTTTTTCTTAATTTCTTATCCAAGTGAATGCTAAAGGATGATGTGTTATACTCTCCGAATATGAGAAATCTAGTGGCTTATATTTTTGGGGTAATAGTTTATAGCTATTAAAAACTTTATTCTCCAAAATTAACTTATAATTAAGCCCCTACCAGTAGTTAGAATAAATAAAATGATTTAGTGGATATTTTTAAGGATTTTGTTATGGAAATAGAAAATTGGACTAAAAAGGCAATGTAGATAGTTATACCATCAAGACTTTCATGCTTGGTGTTAGATTAAGGATTTTTTCAATGAATAAATTATATGTTGGTTCAAATATTGACCATGCCAATAATTTGTGGGTCTCCCTTGATTACAATTATTATCAATAAGAACAAGAATCCTACCTTGAGTGAGATTATGACTTTCAATTTTCAAGAAAACATTCATGGAGATAAAAAAAGGCTGAAATTTTTATATGATGTCTTATTTGATAGATGTTTGTTGTGTCACTATGAAATTCAAACATGTTGACTTCCATGTGCGGCATAGTTCCTATAATTCACCATACATTTGTTACAAAAAAGTTGAATGTTAATGATTTTAGGAATATATGGAGGAAATATGTGATTGCTTTTATCCTCTAATTTACATGGAAATCAATGAACACCTAATTCCAAGGCATTATGAATAAATGAGAGAATCCATCAATAAAATTATAATTTATTGGAATTATGATACATATACTACTTTATGGATTGAGGTATTTATTGTCCCACATGATAAACACCAGTATTATGTCCCTAATAAAATTCTTTACAAGAAATAGGACATAAATTTATTCATAGATTTGGAGAAATTTACAAAAACAAAAAAGAAAAAATCATGGCCTCCCACACCTTTGAAACTTTAGAATTCATATTATAAAATGTGACCTTATTTATAATAGTTTGCACTACATAGGCTTAAATTTAATAATTTTTTAAAATATGCACCAAAGAATTGGGATCCTTACAAAAGGGTCACAATTAATTTTAAGAGTCTATAGGGGAAGGTTAGTTTATATTATCCACACTAGGGAAAAATAGATGATTTCTATTGTCTTAACCCACATAATGACATGAAACTTATCAGGAAGTGTGAATAAACATGTCTATATAGACAATAGTCACACATGAAAAGAAGACCTTTTCACGATGATGCATTGATTAAATAAAGTGAAGAGATTTAGGTTATCTACCCAATCTTTATTAATAAATTCCTAAAAGTATTTTTTATTGTCACACCATCAAGGATCACTCTAGTGAATTCCTAAAATTATTTTTTATTGTCACACCATCAAGGATCACTCTAGTGAATACAATACTTGAAGTAAAAAGACAAATTTTTATCACCACCAATGTGATATATATTATTCCATTTGTAGTTTATATATATGTTGGTTTGAATAATACTACACCCCATGTTTCTTTAAGTATTTCATGTTTTTTGAGTGATCATATCAATTTGTCTTAAGAAGTTTCTAATTATCTGCATAATATTAGTGTTCATGATATTGAGTTTATTTTGAGTCAATTACTAGAATTTCTTGAGGTTACTAGTGTATAAATAATTAATGATCATCAAAAGGAAATAAGTTATGTATATTTCACTATTATCCCATCACCTAAGTTTTAAATAAATGTCCCAACATATGGTGTGCTTGTGATCATTCTATACCTAGATGTTATATTTTCCACTCCTCTACCTTTGGTAACTTCATCAAATAATTTACTATCTATTGATGAAACATTTTATATTGACACTATGAATAAGAAAGTTGATAATGTTTCTCTAATCACATCAACTTATGGTTTGACACCATCAAAGATGATGGAAAATATAACTTCATCCTCTATTTTTCCTAGTATTACTTTGGTCACAAGTATAATTTAAATTAGTCCTATAGGGTTGATTTTTTCAACTTCATTGGTGTCTACCATGGTTATTTTATCGATTATTTAAAATTAATTTCCACCATCATTTCATCCATTCCATCATTTGTTGTTATTAGTTCCACTGTGGTTAATCCAATCCCATTGACAACCCATGAGTTATCCACATCACCTCCAAAAGTAATTGTGGCCCATCAAGTTAAAAAATAATAATATAAAGTAGTATTGATGAAAAATATGTATTTGGTTAAATCACTATGAGATGGTAACATTATACATGAGGATCTGGATGTCAATATGAAAACTAAGAAGTCAACCTCAAAGTTGAAGAGGATTACCACTAGGAGAATACTGAAAGATGGCTCTTCCAAAATTTATGAAACAAAGAATGATTTATTGTCATTAAGAATAAAATGAAGAGGCCTAGTAGATATAATATGAAATCCCTTGATTATTATTTTCATTAAGATGAGTATGAGGAAGTCCTTGAGTCTATATTAAAATCCATTAACATGATGACTAAAAAGGTTTCCAATGGAACGAATAAAAAGAGATTTTTTTGAGACTTAAGTGAAGGTTAAAGTTTAAAAAAAAAATTGTAAAGGATGTTGAATATACCTTATATTTTATTTTCAAGTCATTGATTGAAATGTAAAAATATAATTTGAAAAGAGAAAAGTTATAAAAAAACATTCAAAGCTATTTTTTATAATTTTAAGTAATGGAGAATAAATTGAATGTCAATTGTATGATTTTTAAGAAGAATTTTCTACCTAATACATAGATATTAAAATTTTTTGAAGTTAGTTTTTGTAAATATTTGATTGCACAAACTAGGGTATCATTTGGTGAATTATCAAACCATATCACAACCACAGTTTCATAGTTGAATATGCTATAAAAAAAAGATTTATTTTTTATTTGGAAATGAAAACATAACATAATTATAAATGGAGGATGAAAATTAGGCATTTGTCAATGAGTTCACTAAGATGTTGAATAATTTTGTAGTTAATTTCAAAGGAAAAATGGAAATTAAAACTAGAAAGAGTATAGATAAAATATTAGATTTAGTGATAGATGTAATCAAAAGAGTTGAGAAATCAAATGGTGTTAGAGAGTGTATGCAATGGCTAAGATGACCTAAAACTATCCTTTTTTTCTCAATAGACTAAGAATAAAATAAGTTCAATTTCATAGATCCTACATATACTTGGATGAGTGGCTAAGGACCAATTATATATGTAGATCTAGTAGAGTGTAATCTACTCAAATTCAAGAGGAAAGGGTTATGGAGTGTAAGCCTATAATAAAAGGATATAACTCTCAGTTTATTTCAACAAATCTAAATTATTATAATATGAAAGTAAAAGAGATGGATGTAAAAGGGTAAAAATAAAAGAATTGATGGGTATGTGATTGTAAAATGGGTAAGGTGCAATCCTTAACTAAATGGGGGGTATGTTCAACCTAAGGTGATAAATGATAAGTCTAATAAACCCTATACCACTTTATGTAGTATAATGAGGATCATAAGAAATGATACACATATAAATCCACAAAGAAATAAAAAAAATCCAATATACTAAGTAAAAGAAAGAGTATAGGGATAGAAATATTTACCTTGGGTTGGACTCGTCGATGCTTCAATCTCCCTCTTTAGATCAAGTGACACTTTGTAAGAGAATTTTTTAGGTTGAAGTTTTCAAATGGGTGAATGAACACCTAAACATCCTTAGTTAGGATATCCCAATGAATCCTTATATTGAGTTTCAAATACACCACAAAATAAGACCTCCAATATATAAGGTTCTAAACCACCAACTCTCCCAAATAATTCCATAGGGAAGAATTGTGACTGAAAATAGAGTGTATAAATGTGATACATCATATTATGAATGAAATATGACCCATATATACATGGTTATAATACCTAAATCTAACCCTAAACTCTAAGCCAATGGTTTCAACCAATTAATATAGTTATAAGATGTTGGATGGCACAATATTGACTAGGCTGATATAATATAAATGCCATAAGATAGACTTAGAATTGTATCAAGTTGGATAATACATCACAAAGGATAAAAAGGCACAAAAAAAATGGTATTAACTAGGATGATATTTTATGATATAGGTAAGCTATAAAATATGGATAAGAAGTAGATGAAAGGGATATATAGATATAAATTTGGAGGAGGTCAAATTTATAGTAATGATGATGTAATAAGATATAATTCCAATATTTTAGCATAGTACCATGATTTGATCATACCATTCATAGTGCACCATTTAATAAGTACACTTAGGGATATTAATTCATCAACATGCTACTGCAAGAGAAATATTTAGTAAAATGAAAAAGTGAAAATATTAGAAGTATACATATGCTGCACTAGAAGATCATCATTGTCACAATACTGTTACATGGGATGATATTTAGGAAAGAAACATAGCAACAAAAAATATCACAATAAAAAATAAATGCTAAGAAAATTGAAAGTAAACAAAAATATAAATTTACATCTTATTTTAAATTATTGATTGTAAATGATGTTGTGTGTGTTTCAGGTGATAGAGGGTTCCTAATGAGAAGAACGAGAGGCAGACTTTAGAAATAAGATAAAAATCCAAATTTATGTAAAAATTTTCTGTTAGTATTTATAATTTCTCTCTCACTAGGTCTCTAAGGCATCCTTTAGTTTTTAAAAAGAACCTATGAAAATAAAGATGTCGGGTAAAAATGAAATCTTATAGTAAATAACTCAAAGTTTCAAAGTTTGATTTTTTAACTATAAATAGGTAAAAACTATTCATTTGCACATTTGATATTTTTTTTGAAACTCAAGGATCTATGTGACTAAAGTTATCAATCAAAGATAGGACAACTCACAAGCAAGGAGTGGAGTGTGCTAGAGGACATATCATAGTTATGGCTAGAGCCCTACAAGTAGATGGTGAATTTATTTTCCATTATGTCATTTTTTGGTAAAATTTAATATGAAAGGAAATATAATCACTGAGGCAAATCTATATAGTTTAATTTCCCCAACCAATATAAAAACAAAGCTCTATTTACAAAAAATAACAAGTAGTTGACAAAAAGTTGAAATATGGCCAAGGGCATTTATTAGGGCCAAGGAAATAATTTTTTCCCTTGAACAACTATATTGTCTAGGATGATATAGTTTTTAAGGGGAACAATAAAATCTTGGTTAATACCCTAGGGTATGGTTGATATGGTTAAGATAAATGTTGGAAGATACATTATGGTATGGATCATACAATAAGAAATTAGTTGATTGACTAATACCATAGGGTATGACTAGTACTTTTAGGTAGTGTAGATGCATAAATTAAAATTTAAGCTAAAAATTTGTAGTTTTGACCAACCATTTGATAATTTAGATCATGTCCTCTGTAGGGCACTTTTGAGCACTTTCCTTCACCTTTTCATGGAAGACCCCCTCTTTCAATCAACTTAAACCAACCTAGAATATACCTATTTCTTATACAAATGAGACAAATCCACACTTAGGGTATCATTAGCCCTTACCACCATTGTTTATCCCCATTGGATAACATCATCCCATTAGACAAGATTTACTCTCTATCTTTTCTAATTCACCCACTATTATCATCACACCAAATAATGACCAATTTCTAAAATTAAAAATTATGAAAAGGTTGACATATGTCCCTAATAATCCCCATTCAAAATAATTTCAAATATATTACTATAAAATAAAATTTCAAACCATTTTTCACAAAATAGGCTTGCCCACTAAAAAACAACATAATTCAAATTGCATGTTGAGATTAATTTCCATATTTATCCAAATTCTAATTACATACACCCTTAGTATCCCTAAGCTAAAGTCAAAATACATCTCCATGGTTATAATTCATATTTGTAGCATCTAATTACACTAGTATTGCGTCAACATCTAGCATATTTCACCATTTACTCACAAACCAACATAGCATGGGATAACTACATGAAGTTTGATCCCTCTTCAGAGTACTTATATGTAAGTAATGCTCAACATATGGGGTGTTGAGATCATGTCCAAATTTAACTATTGACCCATTTTTATTCCATTGATTTGTATTGGTATTAAAATGATGAGGAACTAGGGTTTTAAATATATAAAAATTCATATAATGGTCTCTATATCATATCAAAATCTGATGCATAGGTTACATAACATAAAGATGAAGGTGAATAAAACCTAAAAATCCTAGATCTCAATTATTTGTTGGATAGGACTAGTCACTCACCAAAAAGGAATGCCCTACTCTCCTTTTCACATTAGGACATTATTATCCTAAACTCATGGAGGTTCTAGATCCAGTCTCACACTTAGAAAACCTAGCCACCCTACAAGTTACAATCACATAATCATCCTAAAACTCTGTTTATAGTTAAATTTATATTTACTCTTGAAATTTACATATTTAAACCATTTATGTATTTAGAATGTTTCAAATTAGTGAATGCCTAATTTATTGAAATATTATTATTCTTGATTTTTCACAACAATTTATTTAATTAGGGTGATCTAACTCTCTAGGTTTACCCAAATTTGATAATGTTCAAATGGAAGTTTGGATCATGAATCATGCATCTCAACACCCATTTGCATTGGAAGAGTTTTCATTATATCAAATGTAAGCTAAAATGGATCAAAATCAACAAGGAATTTCATTTTACTACAAAGGAAGAGTAATTTATATACCACATGATGGCAATATAGATTAGATAGTAGATGGAGAAGTAGAACATGCTATGTACCTATATGATTGTAAAATATTCAATCCTTTTGAGGTTAATTTATCTGACCAATGTTAATTATAAAATTCATTTCACATATACAAAAACAAAAATAGTAAAATATTCTAAAAATACCAAAATCAAGAACTATGCATGATTATTTTTTAATTATCATACATTAATTCCTTTATGCACAATTATTCAGTACACATTTTACCCAATTTATATGATATATACTTCACCAATGTACATGAGAGACTATAGAGCAATCCATATACCCTTTATAGACCTAGTTTCAAGTGATATCTTTATCCCATATTTAGAAACTACATTCGGATAAGCACACCCTATTGAACATGAGCATTCTACTCTCTTGTCCATCTCATTGATGTTGTCCTAGTGAGCTTAGACCATCATTAATTTGTTACATACCACACACATCCTTTCTATAACATGTGCATACACCAACTATCTTACTAGGGGCATCATATACACATGTTTTATCCTTCATTGGCCCTTTTCTTATTCAAAGCTCATTTATTTACATAACATAACATCTATCGATATTTATCACTCACTAACCCCTTGATATATTAATGGTTATCTCAATTAATAAATTTAATCATGTCACAAACTTGCTTATGTTGATCAAGTTACCTATTACCATGCATTCCTTTCATTTTGTTTTCTTGCTTCATGTATTGTATGTAGTCTCTGTTGTCTTGAAGATGTTTTAATATCATTCATGTATTGATCTAAAAATTCATTCTCTAATTATATGTATGTGAGGAAATTTTCACATGTCATTGTGCGTGTTTCTATTTGAGTGAGTGACATTTGAACATGTCCCTTGTATGTGGCCCCTTGGCCTTTTGTTGCATGTTTTGTGTGCCTTCAATGTACTATTTATTTTCATGCATCATGACCATGACACTTGCCTACTCATTTTCTTAGTTTTTTATGCCATTATCAACATAATTCATCCACTCAACTCTTTAAGTGACATGATGGATATCATGCATCCATCCACAAGTAATTCTATTAAGCTCTTGGTACTCAATTTTGATAACTTATCTATTTGTCCAAATGTTAACATCTTGCTAGATATTCTCACTATTTATGCCAGTTCCTACATGTATCTTGTATTATAATTATGTTTAGTTTATTTATATGATGATGATATGATTCTCCATGTTATCACTACTATGAAAATTTAAATATTTTTGTCATTACAATATTTCACATAATTATTTAAGTTAAGTTATTTTACAAGATCAACAACTCACCTCAAAATAGGGTGCTTACATAGTGGATTGTTTTAGAGAATAAGCTCTAAAGTTCAACAAACAAACATAAATATGTAGGTAGTACATAGTTAATGCAATCGAAAACTTAGAAAATAATTAGAAAAATAATTTTAGATAGGAGCACCCATTTAAAAAAAGTGCCCTTCTCTATTATCCATTCCCCCACTATTGTAAAAATACCCAAAAAATAATAAATTCCATAATTTATAAGAATCTTAGTTAGCCCAAATCAGTTGAAATAATGTCATGGTGTTAGTTTATATAAATAATTAGCTTTTATCAATTTGGGGACATCATGCATGTCTTTTTGTTCTAGTTTAGTGCACATGTTTTTATTTAGAATCATAGTTCTTTTTATTAGTCTCAAAATCTATATACATCAAATATCAGATTGGGGGTATGTGCATGGCACATGCCTTCCTTATTAATTAGTATTTCACCAATTTTATAAGTGGAATGACAATCCATGCCATTATCTAGGCTATATACACTAGACACATATTATAATAGTTATTTACATTAGTTTTACACTAGTTTTTACACCAGTTTTGTGTCATTTTTGTACCAAAAATGAGCCTTATGTCATATATAGTGGTTGGTTCACATTTTTTGCACTAGTTTTTGCATGAAAAAAATCTATTGGGATCTATATAGGGATTCCAAACTACACAACTAATTTGGGTATGTAATTGTGGAGTCAAGCAAACCTGGATTTATTAAGCACACTCACCCATTGATGAGGATTATGGCCTCCACGCTCTAATCCAAGATATTCAATGAAAATAAAATCTCTAAGGGTCATACCCTCTACAAACACTAGTTTTACATGATATTTTAATACCAAGAAAACACAATGCTTCACATACCCAATCATGTTTATTAATTCCTTGTAATTCACTAGTTATTTATGTCTTTTCCTTTTGATAGTCATATTT